>JAVTVY010021754.1:0-97617 GCA_036873755.1 Hanleya hanleyi
GTCGAAGAGCATATACCCGTGCTGAGGGGTTGTCGCATCTTTAAAGGTTTCCAATGCAAACGGTGTGCGGCCGGGATACATCTGTCTCGCCAGGTGCAGCAGTTGAGTGGTATCTCTCGGGTTTTGAAGACCACCAGGTAGTGGGCATTTAAGCTGATGTTCCGATGTTCTTTGTTTTTACTGAACAGATTCTGCACAATGTAGATGATGCTGAGCCGTCGATGATGGCTGCCTTTGGTGAAGAGTTGGGTGACCCGCGCATCCGTCTCCGCCATGAGATCATCCAGAACCACCAAGGTGTCGGGTTCCAAATCGACCAGGTTAGGTAGGCCTTCCACGAAGGTGATGTGGGGCATTGCTGCATACGCTTCCTGCCATTCTCCGTAACACCACACGACTCTGGCAATGGGTAGAGTGATCATGCTGTCGGCGTGTTGAAGGAGCTTCCTGACGAAGTGCGTTTTGCCGGAGCCCGTCGGTCCTGCGATGACGCAGGTGAAGGGATGCTGCCACCGAGGGTCCATGGTTGAAGGTGTATCCGCTGTCGTGGTAACCCGCTCTTGTAAATTTGGTACGAGTAAACTGGAGTGATGTTGGGCACAACGTCGGTCGTCGTTGTCTGTACACTGTCAGGGATGATGATGGTGGTGATGGGTACAACGTGGGTCGTCGTCGTTGTCGGTTCACTGTGAGGGATGAAATCCGGTGGGTCTTGAGACGTAGTAGGTGTACTTGGTGTAGGTGTAGAGCTTACACTCGACGTGGCTTGTACACGAGGTGTGGTGGCGGTGGTGCCTGGGCTGGATACGACTGGTGCTCTCTGTAGACCGGTTTCACTGATGGCTGGTGTTCTCAGTTGGTTAAGTAACGTACTGACATAGGTTACGTCGTAAAACACACCTCCGTACAACACACTCAGCAGGGTTAGCACTAGTACACCAAAGACCACTTGCACTTTGCGCGTTTTGGAAGACGCTGTGTTCAGAGACGGTTGCACCGTGTTCATGGTTGGACGTGGAATGAAGGAGGACGGTAGTGGTGTCTGGTTTTATAGCCGTTTCACCTGGTTGGCAGCGACCCAGGAATTGAAGGAACTGGGCCAGCCTTGCCATTTCACGAAATGAAACAGTTTGCCACGTCGACGTTCCGTTTTCAAAATCTGCTCCACCGTGTAGTAGTCTTGCTGTGATTTTACGACAGGCTGTAATTCCGGCTCGTAAAACGTGCCTAGCAACGGTTCCCCTTGAAGATCTTCCAGTTCATAGACTCGCCGCTGTCGGGGTAGGCGCCGTTTAATCAGGAAGTGCTCATCGCTCCAGTTGGGCAAGTAACTTTTCTCGAACTTGCCCTTGACTTTACTGATCCGTACAGGGTCCCCGACCTTGTACACCGCCTTCGTCGTTCGCTGCGATGGCCTGGGGTACAAGACACGCCGGACTTGGGCTTCATTGCGTTGGGTCACGGTAATGGGGGCTCTCTCTATACTCCGGTGATAGGCTCGATTGTAACCACTCACAAGTTTCGGGAGAACATCGATGTACCGCCTTGTATTCTTATAGGTGAAATATTTATACATACGGCCTTTGAATGTCCTGTTGAACCTTTCCACCACGGAAGCCTTGGTCTCGTTGTACGTATGGAAGAAAACACCTTCTGGGCTTTCAGAAACTGTTGGAACGGTCTGTTGAGGAATTCCGTGCCTTCGTCGGTTTGCAAATACAAAGGTTTGCGCCCGGTCTTCAAGATGTCTTTGAACGCCGCTATGAGATTCGCCCCCGTTTTCGTCCGGATGGGTACCACCCACGCATACTTGGATAGGATATCGATGCACGTCAAGATATACCGATTCCCATCGTTGTGTTTGGCAAAGGCGCTCATATCGACCAAATCCGCTTGCCACTGGGCATCTATTCCTCCCACGATGACCCGATTCCGTAGAAAATGGCGACGGACAGCTCGATGTAAGGTATAGGTGTCTTGTTTTCTTAACCAATCTCGGACTTGGGCACGTTGTATCCCCTGGGGTTTGGCCGCTCGATAGAGAGCCGACAATGCACTATAGGCCGCCGGACTGTCGGGACTGTAGTATAAGTTATCCAACACCTTCTCCCAGCGCTTCATGGTGACACAATGATGATGGACCCGGAGAGTATGGTTTATTTATAACAAGTTTCTACCACCGTTGTGTTGACTCAGTTCAGCCGGATAGTCTATAGTCTCGTCGTCGTCGGGTTCATGTAGTTGTTCATGGGGTTCAGCCAGCGCGTCCTCCATAGCACGAGCCCACGCCAACTGGTCTGATGATCGCTCGTCCGGTGTAAACAGCTGGTCCACAATAGGCACCACTTTCTCCAAGGCTGACCACAGAGCGGGGTCTAGGGTGAAGCCTCGCGTGGGGTCTTGGTAACGTCCCACACGGGCGAAGAGGGAGGTACGGTATACGTAGATGGCATTGTCTATGTGGATGAGGTGTCCATCGAGCTCACCGCTCAACATCCGTTTAAATTTGGTCCAGCCGTCACGAGGTAGTGTCACCGTATTCGATACGGTCTCAGCGGGCGCCCAGCAAATAGCTCCACGGTCTTCCACCAGGGTGACTTTATCTTCATAGACGTGTAACCCCACCTGGGGTGTAAGGGGCAGGATGGCTCGTAGGTCGGATGACATGCTTGCTCCAAATGTCGAACGGTGAATGACACACACTCTGTCTGACCCTGGTATTTATAGTGTCAATACCACAGCGCCAGGGTCAATAGGGCACAGACTAGTATGAGGCCAACCAGCCGGTGCTGGTTCCGGCGTGAGCGCTCGTGGTCCATAGCCCGAGCATCAAGGATGGCTGTCATAGTCCAGTAGTGGTGAGTGATGGCACGCCTCTCCATCGAGTGCACTCTGTGGAGGACCGCATCTGTGAACTCGTTCAGGATCTGGCGTCGTCCCTCGTTGTCGTCGCCATCTGCAAACATGGACTGGACCACTGCTCGGTAACCCGTGAATGAATTCACCACGGTGGCATACTGTAAAATGCGAGTCGCATGGGGCTGGATCTCCGCCATGGCTCTGCAACCGTAGAAATGAAGGTGTGGGATCCAGAGGGACGTGTTTTATAGACCAGGTCACACATGCGCGCCTAGCTCTACGGGTGTAGTCCGTGATACGTACTATTCTGATGGGTTATGTGGCTCCTATAGAGATAGTACTTCATCGACCATGGGGATTACTTTTTCCAAGGCTGTCCATAGATCAGGGTCCAGAGTAAAACCACCTTGCTTGAGACAGAGGAGTCGAGCAAAATAGGGACCGCGGAAAATGTAGACGTCGTCACACAGGTGAATGCTATCACCGTCGAGGTCACCCAATAACACCCGTTTCAATGTAGTCCAGCCTTCCGGCGATAAAGAGACACGCGCTGGTTCAGACGTACACCAACACCTACTGTCGTCATCGATGAGCTCCACACGTTTGGGATACAACAATAGGGTGCAGTCCGGTGTAAGAGTGCGGGTCTCCCTCACACGCTCGTCTTCAGGCAAGACTTCAACCGGAGGTACTGCTGGGTCCAAGGGAAAATCTTCTCCACGTCTCATGCTTTCGTCTAATACAAGCGGGTAGGCAGGTGAGGCTGGCTAGAGGTGAGGCAGGCAGGCAGTCAGGCTGGATAGGCAGGCAGGCAGGCAGGCTGGTCAGGTCAGGTCAGTCAGAGTGCTCCGCAGGGTAGTGCAATGAATACACCCCACCCCTAAAAATCGCCTTCTTTTATACGTTTTTCTACAATCCGCCATCTTAAACCCACCATCCATCCCACCACCACCACCCACAGCCGCCATCTTAAACCCACCATCCATCCCACCACCACCCAGCCGCCATCTTAAACCCACCATCCATCCCACCACCACCCACCCACAGCCGCCATCTTAAACCCACCATCATCCCACCACCAACCACAGCCGCCATCTTAAACCCACCACCACCTCCATCCCACCACCAACCACAGCCGCCATCTTAAACCCACCACCACCTCCATCCCACCACCACCCACCACAGCCGCCATCTTAAACCCACCATCCATCCCACCACCAGATTATGTTTATTACTAGGACGTCAGCGAAATACTAGTACCCATCCTCCGTATGGCAGAACTGTACAACCCAGAACAAGTCAGGACATGCCTTGATCACGTGACCGTCATGGGAAACCCCCACTGGGGAATCCCCCGACCCGCCACACTTCCGCCACAAATCTGCGCAGAAACACCTGAGCACTCGTCAAAATACGCGCTGTAATCAGTAGACACTACTACTGACATTGCTTCCGAACAGGAGGCCATAATTCTGGTTAAATCAACGTACGGTATGGGAAATAAATTTAATTCAAAAGGAAGAACCCAATATTTTAATCACGGTTATACATATTTAGATTCTGTATGTAATCAACCAAGATCTACGAAATTTTAATATTATTGTTAAATGTTGAAACGTTCATAACTTAATTCAAAATAGGCGTAATCACTTGTTCCAGTATTCATTATTCGTCAATAATTAACTTAATGGCTAATCTTTGCAAAATAGCCCAGTGTACTAAATCTATATTATTATTATTATTATTATTATTATTAATTATTATTACGCAAGGTAACAAAGGGTTCAAAGGTTTAACTTACGAACAAACAGCACGACGTTCGACTGCCCATCACTTTGTCACTTCTAACCGCTATTTTAAATGCGCCCCAACATGAATGTAAATCTAGTTACGAAGCCCTGTTGTTCCAAGCAGCATATCTGTTGGCGTTCTGTGGATTTCTGCGAGTCAGAGAATTAACTTCCGACAATAAATCAAGGCATAATCCTTAAGACTAGAGGACTTGATGATATCAGAATTGACTCCACCAAGCAGCTTATGTTCCTTGAGATCCGTTTTTCTAAAACTGACCAGCTTGGGCGGGGGACAACTTTGATAATTCCTGACAATAACACACTGCAGTCACTACATTACATTATGGCATACATGTATATGCATTTGCGCAGGGGTATAACTGGTTGTCAGCTCCTAGTGCATTTTGATGACCTTCCATTGAGTCGGTATCAGTTTTCCGCCATTTGGAAAAAACCCCTTGTATTCATCAATCACACCGCGGCACGTTATAATTTCCTCGCATTCGTTTCGCATTGACCATGCATCCCATGCGCATGCCCAAGGTGTGCCGTCAGACACTATAAAGCTTCTTGATAGATGGAAGTCCTCTGTATTTCAGAGATACATTCGACTTCCACTGTGGTAATTCACAATCATGCGATTTAATTGATTAGCCTGGTGTTATACCATGTATATGCGACATATTTGGTTACATTGTACTTAACCAGCTTAAGCAGGTAAGCAGGTAAGCAGGTCAGCTGATCTGAGTTGCTATCCTATGCTAATTTGGCACCACATGTCGGGTCAGGGGGCCTGACTGGATCAAGAATTATTCATATGCAGCCCATGTACGCGGATCTAGGGAATACTGTATTAATTTATTGGTTTCATCGTCTAAATTCTTCACAGCCGCTCGGGGATGAGGGTTAGGTCTGCATCTGCCCGTGGAGCCAGTTGACGGAAATTTAGCCAGTGAAAACGGGAGATCGAATCAGGAATCTCATTATTAATGCCTTCAACATGACGCGTTATAAAGAGAATGTTGTGCTTTAAACATGCTAGCAACAGTCAACGAACCAACTGCATAACTCTTGAGGACTTATTCGGCTGTTTATACAATTTCTACAACTGCCATGTTATCTGAATTGAAAATAATTTTCTTATTCTGGAATTGATCCGCCCAGAGTTTAACTGCAACCACAATAGGGAACAGCTCAAGGAATGTGATATCCTTCGTCATTCCCAAAATATGGCAGCTCTTAGGCCAAGACCCGTATGCCCAGTGACCATCAAAATAGACCCCCATTCCATGACTACCGGCTGCATCGGAATACAGCTCAAGGTTATTGTTGGACAACCAAAACTGATCAATAATGAAAGTACTGATAGTACTGATGTCAGGTTTTCGTTGATTCATAAACTTAAAAGGTATGAATACCTAGATCTGACCTCTTCTGCATTCTTATAAAGCCTGTAATTGCTTGTAAAAGTAATGCAATTATTTAAAAATGCATAGATCACTTGCAGCAGGAGTCTGGTTAGTCTGCAAGATATTTTATAATACGGATTTCTATTGAATGTAATTACATCCAATAGAAATCAGTATAATAAAATATCTTGTAGACACTGCATGTCGGACTAGAGTCCGGCCAAATTTGCTTGTTGAATCTGGCAATTTAGTAATGTTAGTCAATATTCTGTCTATGCTGACCAAGAGAAACACTCATTTTGAGGAGTATGTATTCACATATTCAAAGGCTAAATTTCAAGATTTTAAATCTGGCATCTCATTATACCGGACACCAAGCAAGATAATGAACTCCAAGATTTTCATCTCCAAGATCTTCAATTCCAAGGTTTTCAACTCCAAGGTATTCAGCTCCCAAGATTTCACAGCCCAAGACAAATGCGAATTTGAGAACAAACATCTCAATTCAAATAGATAGAACAGGAACAAAATGTGTAGGTCTACGTGCAGTTTCCGAACAATTTATTCAAAAAGGGCATGCACCCACGACTCAAGAAATGATCAATTCAAACCTAGGAATCAAGGAAAGAAGAATCTGTTCATCAATCTTCTCGAAGTAAATCACAATAGCTCAGTCATCAGCAATACAAGAAATTATAAAACATAGCAAGAAATCTCACGGAAAGATTCGTAAAATTTATTCGATAAACAACAAAAACAACTCGTCTTGCTATATAGTTGCCTGGGAATGTTGATTATGTCACGCCTAGACTGTTATTCTATGGTTTTGATATAATCGCCAGAGTCGGTACACAATTGGTGACGAGTATATGCATTAAAGCATTCTAGATAACGTATCTTAAAGTCAGTAGTCAGCATAACGAAACCTACGTTTATGTCCAAATATGGCGGCATCTCGATGAAATTTACACCCTGTATCCAGGTCACACAATGACATCAAGAACTCGCTCTGCGTTTTCCCGCTGGCCGTTTAGACCAGTGTTGGACGACTTTGGGTATAGGGTACAACGCTTCACCACCGAAGAAATGTAATACGTACAAAACATAATCCGTTTTAAACTTGGCCTAAAGATATTGGTAGGACAATTCTATCACCAATTTTCACTTGGGGTATGACGATCGCTATAGTTCAGAAAAAATGGTGTGGATAAATATGAGTGTTCGACTGTTCAAAAACATGATCGATCTTGAGATAAATGTAGATTTCATTATGCACAACCGAATCACTGAGGCGATGTGCAGCGGTCATGGAGAGGTCACGTAACTGTAGTGCACACGTCAAAATCGACAGACCGCTGACATAGTACGGGTTGACTGTCAACCCGACAAAAACACTCCTAACATTACACAGCTCAAGAAAGGTCAACCAGGTTAACAAATCAGCTTCTCAGAAGTGGCTAATGTGATGATGCGGTTTTACCACCCCGGAACTAAAAGCTCTACCTGGCACAATGGCACAATAAGTGAAGTTCAGTAGGCCTATGAGTAACTGAAGCTCCTGTATTTTTTGGCAGCTATATAGACTTGGATCAAACGGCTACGGAGCTCAGATAATTTGTCTTGTAGAATTCTTATCACCATTTCATTCGAGTCCAACTCCAGGCCCAAATATGACAGACATGTGCACGGCCCTACATTTTTTTTCGTGGGCAAGGGGTCTAATGTTTGAACTAAATAACCAGAGTCCCCAGAGCCCGCTTCTCCGGCCATACATAAATGATTAATATAATGCCCCACTGTTTCAAGTCCTGTCACCTTCTTAACGCACTACTCAATGAAGTTGCTGAACCGTTCAAATGTGGCATATGAGATGGAACATCCCATAGGTAAACTTTCGAGACGAAATATACGCCCTGAATCATGAAACCTATACTTGATCAAAATCGTCTGGATGGACTGGTAGTAAATAGAAAGCAGACTTGATATCAGCTTTGGCTATTAACGCTCCCCTACCCAGGGCTGAATAATTCTCACTGCATCATCCACTATAGATTAGGACACTGAACAAAGGGATGGGGTTATATTATCATTGACTGATGTTCCAGAGCCTTTGGAATAAGAGAGGTGTTGAATGAGACTATACTCCCTAGGAGTTTTCATGGGTATTAAGCCTATTGGGAGATCTACTTAAAGTCGGAATAGGACGCTCACTGATGTGTGGGCCAGCTATCCTACCTAACTGTATTTCTTTGTCAATTTTATTGGCCACCAAATCCTCAGCTAGGTGAAGTGATTTTAGGTTTGGGCATTAGTTTATGTGGGCCTGTGTAATGCAGAGAAAATCCAAATCGAAATCCATTCTCTAATAAAATTTTATCCTCTTTTTTGTGGGGTAATCTTGCAACCGAAAACATAATCTGTCAATTTTGATGTGTGTATTTGCCAAAGAAAGTAACTCCGTCGGGATACACGAATCAACCTCATCACTCAAGATGCTCCTGAAAGTTGGATTCGTGTCACTATGTGCATGCTGTGTGTTAACTAACTGAAGAGGAGGGACGAAAATTGCCCTTCTTGCCGTTCTTGTTAGCCGTGCATGTTCTACCTGCATGCCATCCTCCCCACAGCGCATGCTCCATTTCGCAGGCTCATTTATCATCCCTGCCTCCAATAGCGGAAGTTGAACTTTTCTACGTTGCTATGACGTATAGGGGAAAACCCATGTACGCACGGTTCAGTTTGAATCCGGCCGAACAACTCCCCCAATGTTGCACATGAGCGAACTACTTTTCATATGCTCTGTCCGGATAAACAGGGTAAATAATCTGCAGATAATTCTGTTTAACGCTAGGTCAACAGAGGTATTATGCAGACTTGAAAAGTAATCGAAATGTTCGGCAAACCCCTATTTTACTATATATGATGTCACTTCCGGCGATGTGCGCGAAGGCCCCGAATCCGGTCCAAAAATCTGACTGGTGGCTGGGGTATTATTAAACCCCCAGCGAGGTGGTTGCCTGCATGCGACCCTGTACAGTTCATGCATTTATGGACAGACCTGCAATTGTTCCTACTGCAGCCTTCACCATTTAGGCAGAGCAACAACTACTACCGCCAGCAGCCCGATTACCTCTATTGGTAACAACAGAGCGGCTGTCAACACTGTACTAGTAGTAGGCGGAAGTACATAAGTCATCCACAGCTCGCAATCACCCCCCCCCCCCACACACACAGGAAGAATGTGTATGCCTTGAAATTTGGAGGCGAAATTACTGGTCGTAGACAGCGAACGCTGCACCGGTCATTCGTGCTGCCAAAATGCGGACTATGCTCATATATTTTAGCAACTGACGCGCACGTGATGGATGTTGTTGCAAATAAATGCTACTAAAGATAAAAGATAGTGCCACGGCACTGTAGCTCATCTGGCTGTAACTGGCAAAAGTAGCTGTGAGAAAATTTTACTTAAGAACTGCAGTAGATGAGTTTCTAACTTGTGTTGTCCTCCCTGAACACTAAATGATCCATGCTGTAATTTCCTGAGATTTCATGATAACAAAGTTTCATGGGAAATTCAAGATGTGGCCATATTGGATTTTCGAAATGGACCAAAATCTTGCACAACTGGACCACCAGGGGAACATGTGTACCCGATTTCACAAAGATCCATGCAGTGATTTCCTGAGAATTCACGATAACAAAATTTCATGGGGAAATTCAAGATGGCCACCTGGTGGCCATATTGGATTTTCGAATCGGACCAGATCCCAAGGGGAACCTGTGTACCAAATTTGAGAAAGATCCACGCAGTACTTCCGGAGAAATCACGATAAAGTTTCATAGGGAAATTCAAGATGGCCACCTGATGGCCATATTGGATTTTCGGATCAGAGCAGAAAAGGTATCTTGCACAACCAGACCCCGAGGGGAACCTGTGTACCAAATTTGAGAAAGATCCACGCAGTACTTCCTGAGAAATCACGATAAAGTTTCATAGGGAAATTCAAGATGGCCACCTGATGGCCATATTGGATTTTCGGATCAGAGCAGAAAAGGTATCTTGCAAAACTAGACCCCAAGGGGAACCTGTGTACCAAATTTCAGAAAGATCCATGCAGTAGTTCTTGAGAAATCACGATAATGTTTCATGGAGAAATCCAAGATGGGCGCCTGGTGGCCATATGAGATTTTTGAATCAGACCACAAAAGGTATCATGCACAACTAGACCCCAATGGGAAACTGTGTACCAAATTTGAGAAAGATCCATGAAGTGGTTCCTGAGAAATCATGATAACAATGTTTCATCGAGAAATCCAAGATGGCCGCCTGGTGGCCATATTGGATTTTCGAATCGAAGCAGAAAAGGTATCTTGCACAACTAGGCCCCAAGGGGAACCTGTGTACCAATTTCCATGCAGTCGTTCCTGAGAAATCGCGATAACAATGTTTCATCCGGAAATCCAAGATGGCCGCCTGGTGGCCATATTGGATTTTCGAAACGGACCGAAAAAAGTATCTTGTACAACTAACTCCAAGGGGAACCTGTGTACCAAATTTGAGAAAGATCCATGCAGTACTTCTCGAGAAATCATGATAACAATGTTTCATGGGGAAATCCAAGATGGCCGCCTGGTGGCCATATTGGATTTTCGAATCGCAGCAGAAAAGTTATCTTGCACAATTAGACCCCAAGGGGAACCTGTGTACCAAGATCCATGCAGTCGTTCCTGAGAAATCGCGATAACAATGTTTCATCGGGAAATCCAAGATGGCCGCCTCGCGGCCATACTGGATTTTTGAATCAGACCACAAAAGGTATCTTGCACAACTAGTCCCCAAGGGGAACCAGTGTACCAAATTTGAGAAAGATCCATGCAGTAGTTCCTGAGAAATCGCGATTACAAACTTTCATGGGGAAATCCAAGATGACCGCCTTGTGGCCATATTGGATATTCAAATTGGACTAAAGTGCACATGTTGTACAACTAGAGAAATTTGAGAAAGATCCATAAAGTAGTTACCGAAAAATAATGATGACAAGATTTCACTGGGAAATTCAAGATGGCCGCCATGGAAGCCATATTTAAAATCATATCGACACCGCATGAACAAATTCTGGTGTACTATTGGGGGGAATATGCATGCGGTTTCAGAGAAGGTGTTTACGCACGACGGACGACGCACGACGCACGACGGACAATCAGGCCATGACATTAGCCCATCGGGCCTTCGGCCCAGATGAGCTAAAAATGCAGATGTCCACTTCTCAATGTTTTCAATCTTTTTGATCTGTATTTTGGGGCGAAGCAAAGCCGGTTCACCTTCCTTACCCGCAAGAGCCAATGAACACACTGATTCTGAACACACTAATTCTCGCGTAATTCTTGTGCTGTTTTTAGCAACAGGTGCAGCTCGATGTATTTCCCTGCCCAGATATTCGCCAGAATAGCATATGGGACATGCGTCTCTGGATCATCATGTGCACGAACTAAGGGGTTAATCCCCAACCTCCCAGCTCTATCGCACTTGAGGCACCGTACATGTAGAAGCAGGCTGTATGCCTATCGTGGCTGTATTTAGAGTTTGCATGTTGGACGATGGAAGGGAACGGTGAACAACGTTTGTACTATCCGAAAACGCTGTCAAACTAGGTGCCAATGCACTACGAGGCACGTGTACTGGGAAGCATGCCGCGTGAGAGGAGTCATTCTGATTGGCCGAAAAAGAGGGCGGTTGCAAGTGAATCCCGTGCAAATTGCTACCATGCTGCATTTGATAACTGCTATCAGAATTAAAAGTTAGACGGTACCCCAAAACATTCGGACAATTTAAGTATGATGGGCTGGGGCCTAGCCACATATATGCAACTCAGTGTATGTAGCCACGACTGAGTTGCACATCCTTACTAGGACAGACATCAGTATCGTCTTTTTCTTCGTGGCCAAACATGACAAAATATACAATTGACTATGGCATTTAACGGGTTGTAAACATGTCAAATATACTTCTCTCCCCCGACACAAAGTATCTGGCTCATTCCTGTAGCGCAAGTGCACGTGAATAGCACCAAATCATGTCACTACCTTCCTATCACGTTGAAATTTTGAAAATGGCAGTCTAAGTTCAAGAAACACTGCAGTGCGCATGCACCGCTAATAACACTAACACTTTACGATATGTCGTAAAGAAGAAAGCGTCATCAGCTAGTGGGTGGGGCCTAACGCACGTGGTCAAGCTCCATCTCTGTTACCCCAGCAGCTGATGACGCTTTCTTCTTTACGACATATCGTAAAGTGTTCGTGTTATTAGCGGTGCATGCGCACTGCAGTGTTTCTTGAACTTAGACTGCCATTTTCAAAATTTCAACGTGACAGGAAGGTAGTGACATGATTTGGTGCTATTTACGTGCACTTGCGCTACAGGAATGAGCCAGATACTTTGTGTCGGGGGAGAGAAGTATATCCGACATGTTTACAACCCGTTAAATGCCATAGTCAATTGTACATTTTGTCATGTTTGGCCACGAAGAAAAAGACGATACTGATGTCTGTCCTAGTAAGGATGTGCAACTCAGTCGTGGCTACATACACTGAGTTGCATATATGTGGCTAGGCTGGGGCCCTATGATGCAGATTATTCATATTACCTGTTCCCATATTACCTACTACGCTTTTTGAAGCTGAACCCTGGCACTGGCGGTTGCGATACTGTCTTCTAAACTTGTCGGTGGAAGCAAATGATTTTGCAGACCTGAACTAGTAGAACCATCAAGATCCGCGACGGAGGCGAATTCCAGATTTTCCTCGAGCTTTTCCCCCGCTTCCTCTTGCTGGCTTTGGCCAGCATCTGACACTCGGATTCCACTTGGTCGGTGAGCGCCAATGTTTTTGACGGCCCTCTCTGCCGGCTCGGTCTGACTCTCATAGTCACACACACACACACACGGCAAAAGACTAAGTAAGTTGTCACTTCCCGAATTTATAAAGCCAAAATTATTTAAAACCAAATACATACAAATTACTCGTAAAAGCAAATATTCCGGTGTGTGCGCGCTTCCTGCTATGGCTTCTCCGTCCAAGTGAACTGTGCGGGCCTCGTGGTCTAGCTTACTTCAACGCAATCAATCATCGACCGACTGTGGCTTACAGTGGCTCATCTCTTGTCGTCGTGGTCAAACGGAGATCAGCAGTGCCATACAATTAACGATTATCTCCCTTGCATTGAAGATTGATTTATCAAATGTACCTTTACAATATAGAGATGACAACTATTCCTCGCATCGTAACAATGGAAATTAATGATAAGGCATTAATTTTATTTATATTGGCGATTTGATCAGAATGACAAGGAGAGAATATGATAGCGTGTGTGTACTTGAAAATAAGCTTTTCAAGAGAACGCACTTCTGATTGCGTAACGTTTAAATAGAAGACACGTCATCAGTTCGGTGGAGTGACGCCAAACAGGCACGTGAGCAATTGCCCACGTGATGTTCAGATGCGAGCCGCAACAAAGATGAAACACAAACATGCACGTTTCGTCGATGGCGGGCGAGGGTACGCTTTTTGGAAATTAAACACACCGTCGCTAGTGGGCATAATCAGGTAAAGTCAAATCATCGTTTCTACTCAAAAATGACCGAGCTTTTCAACTCTGAGTGACGAAAATTTCCAGAGGGGGGATTTATGGGCCAAAATCGTGCAAAGTTGTCTTCTTTCGCAAGTTTTGTCTTCAAATGCCGTTTATTCCGTTAATACTCCACCCACAAACTTCCGTCATATGACTTGCATAAATTTAGGATATCTTGATTACAAGTTCAGTCAATATGCATGTCTTTCATACATAACAGCGACGGTGCCTAGCAATATTTTCAACCTAGAAATCACCCAAAAACTTGGAAAAAACTTGTGCCATCGCGAGAGACTATAATTTTGACACCACCACTCGGTGTTCAATCTTTCATTTCTAATCAACGACAGATTATATTTCAGAACTGAAAAGCCTGATAAATAAGCTTTTTAATAATATGAGCTGTGTATAGCTTTTTGTAGTATGGAGCTAAATTTTATAAAAGTTCTGGACTGTTGTGCCGTTTTTGCTTCAAAACGTTGTTGTCACCGCTCTTGGCCACGTGGGGTAAGCAGTATTAAGTACATCCCAGCTTTATTGTATACAACAACAACAAAAACAAATTAATGGAATGCATGATTCTCCGTGGGAAGATCTTTTTAACATGAGTTATAAGCCGATTTTAGGATAATAGATAATTAACTCCTGTTAATAAATAAGGCCTACCGAAACCATACACGTCGAGTCCAAATTGATTACGGTACATTCAGATTTGTCGAAATATGGACCATCGGTAACTTTATCCTGTCACAGAACAAAGTAAAGTAATATCATCACTGTTGATTCATGCTTACAAAACTCCCACTTCGCCAAACGATGTTCTTACATTTAATAGCTACATTAATAGCTTCTCAGATTGGTACCGGTATCGAATTTCCTTCGAGAATTTCGAAAATCGAAAACCGAAACGACAGCTCGTACTTTATGTTACCGCGAGTATTTTCAGACGTATTCCCTGTTTGCATTTCAACGGCAAGTAAACAAATGTGGGTTTGCCTTTAACATGGGAGGCATGCAACGTGTCTGGCGCGAAAGAAGTACACTTCATGACAGTCTTTCACTCACGAACATGAAACACACGTGTTCAATTTCCGCGATATTTTACAAACCGGAAGTAAACAAAAACAAATCTTTGTGGGATAGCTGTTAATTTTAATCCCAGATTGGGCCGCTAATAGCTCAATTAACTAAAAGCGGTTCGTTTTGACGTTTGAGCAACGGGGTTGAATCACGCTGTTAGTTAATCTCAAATTACATATTTAGAGGTTTAGCGCAAAAAGTGGTGTTAGTTTGATCGCTCGTCGAACAACCGGCTCCTGTAGTGTGGATTTAGCAAGGATAGCTCTGAGCCTTCAAGACATGTGCTAACAGTATCGAAACTACAATTATATATTGATAATATGTGATATAAATCTGGGGAGCTTCGCTAAACCTCTCCAAGAGGTATAGTGCAAACAACATTAAATCTACTATTAACATAATTTTACCTTGAAATATGGGTCAAGGTCGGTCATATTTTGGTCATTGACCAGACACAGTGATGATCTAAATTTAGAAACACTGTTTAAAATCATTCAAGAGATATTGAGTTAACTACCTTGGAATTGCGTTTAATGCATAATTTGGTCATTTTCAATAGGCTTCCAATCCATTACCAGCATCATATGTGGTTTGAATTTGGAAAGCCGTGCAATAATTCTTCAAGAGATATGATGGAAGGACAGACATGCACACGACTCTGATGACAATACCCCTTGGGCCAATTTGACTGAGAGTTAGAACCACGGTATACATTTCCTGTGTTTAATCAAAATGTATGTTACAAAATCTGACATTTTCAGCGATTTACTAGATTTTAGACAGTTACTGGACAATGACGACCAAAAGAATCAACTTCAAGTGATTGAAAATATTCCTCTAAATTGTGTTTTCACCATTGAATGAACGTTTTTTTTATCTCCAATATGTGAAACGTACATTCTGGTGTCAAGTTTCAAACAACTCTGTGATATGCACCAATTCAAAATACAACGTTCGAGAGATAAAACTAAACTATATATATGTTAATGAATCAAATTTATTTGAATTCAAACTAGTACACCATACATTGACTATGAAAGCTCAGCGCGTGCAGTCAAAATCATGGTGATATCTATCACCAAAAGAGGTGACGACAGCCTCACCAACAAATGATGATCAATCCTAACCATATTCCATCACCACTACATGGTGATGACCATCACCATTCAATGGTGAAAGGGCCTGATCCTTACCAATAAATGGTGATGACCTGGAATGATTATTTTACTTCACCAATAAATGGTGATGAGCTGGAATGATTAGTTTACTTCGCCAATAAATGGTGATGAGCACTTACTCGCGCTTTGTCATCACAATTGGATGATGAGGACAAGGCCTCATCAACAATTATTGGTGATCGTCCATCACCATTGGTTTTTGTTTGTTTTTTTACTGTGATGAAGAGTCGTCCCTCACAAAGTTTCACCGGTATACGTTGTTCAGGTCTTTAGTTCTTTTCATAACAAAATGAAACAGTAAAAATTATTTATTGCATTATTTACAGTACACGAACAAACCTTTCTTTGGAAGAGGTTATTTACAGCATATTAGTTTTGCATATGTTAAATTTCTGATTGCATTGAGAGAAAAACCGGAAGCTTGCGCTGCATTATAAACTATAATTCCTACGGACTGTGTGTCACCAGATGATTGATCTTTTTATATAAATTTTGACCTTTTCATACGCCCGCCGAAAAGGCGGACGTATTATGTGATGGCGGTTTCCGTCCGGATGTCCATCCCCCGTGCCCGGTCTGTATCTGGGACAGTTTTCTATCTACAGTTCCAATTATTGGTGAGTGGATACCTTGAGGGGAGACAATGTGTCGCGTACCAAAATGGAGGTCAATTTCAGAGGTCAAAGGTCACTGGCTTAAAAAAAACCGGGAAATCACTGAACCGTTCGTGTCCGGTCTATACCCGTGACCGTTTTCTATCCACAGTTGCAATTTGTTTTGTCAGTGGATACACTAGGTTGAAACGATGTGTCGCGTACAGAAATTGAGGTTGGGGGTAGTGGAGGGGGGGGGATGTGTCACATACCAAAGATAGATCAAGGTCAGAGGTTAAAGATCAGTGTGACCTAAAAATCAGGAATCAGGAACTCCCTCTGTACCGGCATTTTTATCAGTTTCAAGCTGGTATCAACACTGTCATGAACACGAATGAAGCGAAGATATACGTATCATCACCTACGTTGTTTTAAAGACCAACTCTAAGCTTTCGGACAAGATATGATATGACGAAAATAGTCGCTTAGAAATTCCTCATTTTTGTATGATAATGACAAACAATCATCGAACTATATCTCTATCGGTACTTAAGTATCGTTACGGTAAAGAGAGGGTCAAGGGGACACGATAGTTCGTGTACCGGAATTTAGGACAAGGTCAAAGGTCAAGGTCACCCCAAAATCAGGAAATCATAAATAAACTCGCATTTCATATGCGCATCGAAGACAAGGTCGTATAATCCGATGGTGAGTTCCGTCTGTCCATCCATAAACATTTGTTGTCCGCGCGATATCCCCAGTTCCAAGTTATGGATTGGTACCAAATATTAGGTATACCTTACTCGAAGGGCAAAATGGTACCCTATTCATTTTGAGGTCAAATGTCAAGGTTACAGTCCCCCAAAACTGAACCCAGTTTAACTGGCTATTGTTAAGGTAGACTATTCAGTTGTTTCCCCTAAATGTATATGGCATTTGTCCTGTGGAGTTGTCTCCCCAGTTGGATACCTGTATGAAACAGATACATTCAGTTAAACTGTTGTGAAATAAAAACCATGCATTTACTATTTTAACTGGGAGAGGGGACCTTTCTGAACTTCATATCTTTTTATTAACTCAAGAACAAAGATTCATAACTTTTGTCACATTTTCTTCCTTCATGAAAAATTTACTTACCTGAAGAAACATTAGGTATACCTTACTCGAAGGGCAAAATGGTACCCTATTTATTTTGAGATCAGAGGTCAGGGTCAGAGTACCCCAAAACTCAATCCAGTTTATCTGGCTATTGTTAGGTTGTACTATTCAGTTGTCTCCCCTACATATATATATGACATTTGTCCTGTGGAGTTGTCTCCCCTGTTTGATACATGAAACAGATACAATCAGTTAAACTGTTGTGAAATAAAAACCATGCTTTTGCTATTTTAACTGGGAAAGGGGACCTTTCTGAACTTCATTTCTTTTTATTAATTCAAGAACAAAGATTCATCACTTTTGTCGCATTTTTCTTCCTTCATGAAAAATTTTCTCACCCGAAGAAAATCTATTTGAAGAAAAAATTTATATTTTCTTGTGTTTGACTATTGTCGATTTCATTGTGGGATACGTGATCTCTCGGCCTTTGTTTCAAGATCACCTAGTTATCAAGTGTTAAGCCCCATTTAGTTTATCTTTCAATATAAGGTGTAATAATCTTCTCTGGATTGCTAGCAACCAATTTGGACCAAGGCAATTAAACAACCTTGAAATTTGGACCACTCCTAGTTCATTTGCTTCTGGTACGGTATAATAGTCCAGCCGTTAGGCAAAACATTTGTGCATTTTGTGTCAAAACATGAAATTGGCACAGTTATACTAGGAACTGTAATGAAAGTATTATTACTAGTCCGACTCCAGTTCTGGACCTAGTCCTATATATGGTAAGACCCAGCGCGCCCCAGACTGAACATCCTCGTATCGTCTGGAAGTTTATCACGCTTGTAACTTGGGAGTTATAAAACATCTTAAAACTGGACTTTAACAGTGTTACAGTTTTATATGAAAACATTACATGGTGGCTAGAAGTGGTCTCACACTGCAGAGATGAGTTCCGATCCGTTACCAGCTCCGAAATCGCTGAATTTGGAGGGAAACGTAGCCGAAAATTGGAGAAGATGGATCCAACAGTACAGACTGTACATGCGCGCCACGGGAAAAGATGCTAAATCGGAAAAGCTACAGTGTGCGATGTTTCTGACTTTAGCCGAAGAGAACGCTATTGAAGTGTATAACACATTCACATTTCTGGAAGCAGAAAAGGATAAAATTCCAAGATCACTGCATGCCGAAGAAAAATCCGACGTTTGAGAGGTACATCCTGAACCAAAGAGTACAAAAACCCGGCGAGTCATTTGATCAGTACCTTACAGAGTTGAGACTTTTGATCAAAAACTGTGAATACCGTGAACTAACTGACAGTGTATTAAAAGACAGAATTGTCGAAGGTATTCTAGATGAACAAACCAGAGCTAGACTTTTGCGAGATACTGAAGTAGATTTAGCAAAATGTGTATCAATCTGCAGAGCTGCAGAAGCCGCAAAAAATCAGATGAAAGTAATGTCCAGCGAAGACAGTAAAGTGACACACGCAGTAACAAAAAAGTTCAACAGAGGTGGTTTTCATGGCAATAGAGGGGGTCGAAAAAGAAACGATTTCCATGCACATGCACAAACAAGACAGAACAATATGTGTGGACAGTGTGGATACAAACACACATCATTTGGTAAATGTCCTGCAAGAGGACAGGAATGTAGAAAATGCAGAAAAGCAGATCATTTTGCCAAAATGTGTAAGACAAAGATTAGTAGTGGTAAAAGAGGGTCTCGAACACAGGTGCATTTTGTGGACTCAATGTACCATGAAGGATCTGCTGCTAATTCGTATTCTAGTTACACCGGATGTCAAACTGATGATTCTGAATTCCTGGTGGAATCCGTCACTGAAAATGACGAGTGTAAACACAAATCTACAGAACCGTGGATAGTTCCAGTCAAGACTGATGACTGTGTTGTTCCAATGAAATTGGATACAGGATTAGATGTTAACATTCTGAGTTATGATGATTATCTGAAAATAAACCATCGTCCAAAACTGAAAACGACAAATGTCAAGTTAACTGCGTACGCAGGAAGTAACATTCCAGTAAAGGGCCAATGTGTGCTCACAGTCGAATGTAAAGGTCAAAGCAGAAAATCCCTGTTCATAGTCAGCCCAGCTTCAGTCCAACCAATTATTGGTCGCAATCTGTGTGAAGAACTTGGTTTAATCAAACGTGTTTGGGTGGTGAAAAAAAATGAAGTGAACACTGTCAGTCAAAACAGTGAGGCACAGAAAAAAGGTGATTTGGCAAAAAAGCCATAAAAAACTGAACTGACAAAACAAACAGAGCCACTGATAAATGAGAACTACAACAACATTGATAGTGAATATGCAGATTTATTCCAAGGCTTAGGTTGTGTGCCAGGTACAGTTAAAATCAAACTGCGAGAAGGTGCACAGCCTGTAGTCGAGCCGTGTCGTAAAGTTCCTTTTGCGTTAAACGGGAAACTGAAAGAAGAACTCGCGAGAATGGAATCACTCAATGTCATCGAAAAAAATCGAGGAACCAACAGACTGGGTGAATTCGATGGTGATAGTACACAAGCCAAATGATAAACTTCGGATATGCCTTGATCCGAGAAATTTGAATCAGGCGATTCTCAAAGAACACTACAAACTGCCAACGCGCGAGGATATCATGTCCAGGTTTGCAGGTGCAACAGTCTTTTCCAAACTAAACACCTCAACAAAAGTAAGTTCCCCCCAAAATGTAGCCTCCTATTTTCCAAGATATTTCATCGATTGCGATGAAACTTCTCACACATCATCGGGATAACCATGCCGATATTGGGTAACAATGATTATTCTATAGGTCGTTTCATGCCTGAATGAGCATGCGCAAAGTTCAAGTCGGTCGTATTTCAAAAATTGCAGTAAAAAAATTAAAACGATTTTTCGAATGCATACAGTCACTTAATCACAAACTTAACACCTTAATAAAGTGTTACAGCAGTCCATTATGGTTAATATCGTGTGTATCCACCACGACACTGTATCGCTTGTCGGCAGCGATCTCGCATCGTGTTGATAAGGCGGGTGATCCGATGTTGAGGTATGGCTAACCACTCCTCTTGAAGCAGGCGACTTAGGTCATCAAGATTCGACTCTCTAAGGTACACAGCACGCTTCAATTGATCCCACAGATGCTCCATGGGGTTGAGATCCGGAGAGCTGGGCGGCCATTGCATCCGCTCAATGCCTTCATTCTCTAAAAAAAAGCATTGACCACTCTCCCCCGATGTGGGCGCGCATTGTCATCCATAAAAACGAACCCATCGCCAATGGCATCGGCATATGGCATCACCTGTGGACGGAGCACCTCAACAACATAGCGATTGGCGTTAAGGTTTCCATCAATCGAGATGAGGTCCGTCTTCCCCGTAGCACTGACGCCTCCCCAGACCATCACGCTGCCTCCTCCAAAGGGAGTCACACGTTGCATACAACACTCCGCATGTTGCTCACCACGGCGACGCCACACACGCCTCCTACCATCAATATGACGAAGACAGGCGCGGGTTTCATCGCTGAACAGGACGTTTGCGCACTGCTGTCTCGTCCATCGGGAATGTTCTCTTGCCCATGCAAGGCGCGCTCGCTTATGACGACACAGAAGTGCGGCTTTCTTGACCAGACGTCGAGCTCGTACGCCAACGGCTTTCAGGCGTCTCCTTACGGTCTGGTCACTCACCCTCCTTGCCCCGGCTCTAGCAGCTGCGTGCAACTGATTTATGATTTCTGTTGCTGAAATTCAGAGTAAATTCTTCATTTCAAAAAAATACTGGGCTATGAAAGGGAAATCGATTGATCGATGATAGACTTCATTGCAGACAATTTCATGCACGTCCAATTATGCTTCATACCTGTTGATGTTCTGCTCCGGAGGTTCACGTTTGAGATGTGTCTATCTTGCCTCCGAGTTGTTACCTTGGGTCGCCCACTTCTCGGCCTATCTTTCACCTCTCCCGTATACCAAAACTTGTCCCGTAATTTCCTGATGGCATTTGGACTGACGCCCGTTCTACGGGCAACTTGTTTTACTGGGGTGTTAGCCTCCAAAAGTCCAATTGCGATGGCCCTATCCATATTTGATAGCCGGGGCATGGTTGAAAAAAACAGACAGTTCGACTACTGTGAACATGGAACATCAGACTGAATTGGACTACTGTGAATCTTGTACACAAGGACAGTATTCCGTTCTGTGACAGCAATTCATGTATGCACGTATTTGATCATTTCAGTCAGTGCAGGTGAAGGAGTCTGATTGCCTTGCAGTATTCTCCCTGCCCGGCATGTGAAACGGCGCGAAATTTCCAATACTCCATGTTGAACATTCGTTACATTGGCCTTGTTAACACGATGCGAGATCGCTGCCGACAAGTGATACAGTGTCGTGGTGGATACACACGATATTAACCATAATGGACTGCTGTGACACTTTATTAAGGTGTTAAATTTGTGATTAAGTGACTGTATGCATTCGAAAAATCGTTTTAAATTTTTTATTGCAATTTTTGAAATACGACCGACTTGAACTTTGCGCATGCTCATTCAGGCATGAAACGACCTATAGAATAATCATTGTTACCCAATATCGGCATGGTTAGCCCGATGATGTGTGAGAAGTTTCATCGCAATCGATGAAATATCTTGGAAAATAGGAGGCTACATTTTGGGGGGAACTTACTTTTGTTGAGGTGTTTAGATGCTTCTAGTGGATTCTGGCAACTCAAGTTAGATGAGGAAAGTTCGCGTCTGTGTACGTTTAATACTCCATTCGCTAGATATCGCTATCTTAGGCTTCCGTATGGAATCTCCAGCGCACCAAAAATCTACCACAGAAATATTCATACATTATTTGAGAAGATGGAAGGTGTGGATACGTCCATGGATGACGTCATTGTTTCAGGTCGTGACAAAGCCGAGCATGATGCCAGACTAAACAAGTATTGGAAACAGCCAGAGAGGCAGGGATAAAACTCCAGAGAGTAAAATGCCAATTCGGAGTGAATGAGCTAACATTCGTTGGTGACACAATCTCAGCAGAAGGTCTGAAACCTGATGCTAGAAAGATCCAAGCGATCAACGACATGCCAACGCCGACGTGTAAGAAGGACGTCCAGCGTTTCTTAGGTATGGTCAATTACCTGGGAAGGTACATTCCAGATGTCTCGACCAGATCTGCTCCACTTCGTTTGTTGTTGGATAGAACTGTCTCATGGGAATGGTCCCATGATCAGGAGAGATCATTCAATGATCTAAAACATGCTGTGACTAGTGAACCTGTTCTACAGTTCTATGATCCAGAGAAACCAATTCGTGTTTCGTCTGATGCTAGTCAAAGTGGTGTAGCAGCTGTCCTACTCCAGCAACATGGTGAAGAGTGGAGACCAGTCGCATTTGCTTCAAGAGCAATGACAGAAGCAGAGTGTCGGTACGCGCAAATAGAAGGTGAGTGAGTGAGTGAATAGGGTTTAACGTCGCTTCGCGCAAATAGAAAAGGAATCACTGGCCATGACGGTTGCATGTGAACGCTTTCATCAGTATATATATGGTCAAACTGTAGAAGTCGAAACTGACCATAAGCCGTTAGAGGCAATCTTTTCCAAGCCATTGAGTGATTGCCCGCCACGAATTCAACGATTCAGACCGAGATTACAGAAGTATGATCTGAAAATGTCATACACTCCTGGAAAGTTCATGTATACTGCCGACGCGTTGTCGAGAGCATTCGACAAGAACTCAAAACCAACCAGTTGCACTGAACAGGATGTTCAGATTACTGTTGATGCAGTACTCGCGTACATGCAAGTGACTGATGAAAAACAGGATGTCATTCGATCAGCTACTGCTGATGATTCGGTGATGTGTTCGCTGATCAAGACCATCAACTCTGGATGGCCTGTAGCGAAACACATGTGTCCAAGTGAAATCCGAGAATATTGGAACTATAGAGACGAAATGTCTGTCATAGGTGGTATGGTTTTCAAGGCCACACGAGTGGTGATACCGAGCAAACTCCGACCAGATATGCTCCAGAAAATCCATGTAGGTCATCTGGGACAGGATAAGTGTAAACGACGCGCTCGAGAAGTATTATTCTGGCCAAGAATCGGCCAGGACATAGAAAATCTTGTTCGTACTTGTGAAGTTTGCACGACATTTCAGAACAAGCAATCAGCTGAACCACTTATGCCGCATCCGCCTGCTAGTCGACCATGGCAGAAGATAGGAACAGACTTATTTGAAACTGGTAAACGACATTACCTGATTCTAGTAGACTATTATTCCGGATACCCGGAAGTATGCCCACTGTCAAGCCAGACAAGTGGACAAGTGATTCATGGGATGAAATCAATATTCGGGAGACATGGTATACC
Source organism: Hanleya hanleyi (assembly GCA_036873755.1). Taxonomy (NCBI): domain Eukaryota; kingdom Metazoa; phylum Mollusca; class Polyplacophora; order Lepidopleurida; family Hanleyidae; genus Hanleya; species Hanleya hanleyi. The sequence goes on from JAVTVY010021754.1 coordinate 24,025, forward strand.
CGATGAGGTGTTTAGTGACAATGGTCCGTGTTACGCCAGTGTCGAATTCAAACAGTTCACAGAACAATGACAATTTAATCACAATACTTCAAGCCCAGAATTTCCCCAGTCAAATGGGATGGCCGAGAAGACAGTTCAAACTGTGAAGCGTATCCTACGAAAAGCAGTAGAAGGTGGAGAAGATCCATATTTAGCTTTGCTAGTGTATCGAAGTACACCGCTGGAAAATGGACTTTCCCCAGCACAACTACTTATGGGACGCCGCATCAAGTCTAACCTACCGATGAAGGAAAGCCTTTTGCATGTCAGAGACTCTAACAAAGTCACTCGTCATAAAACGCTTCGTAAGCAAACGCAGAAATTCTACCATGACCACAATAGTAAACCGCTTTCCCCGCTCTCTCCCAACAGTGTAGTTCGTCTTCGGAAGAACAAGTCTTGGGCTGAGAAAGCAGAAGTTCTACGAGAAGTCGCTCCTCGTTCGTATCTAGTTCGAACTTCAAGTGGTGCAGTACTACGGAGAAATCGACGTGATCTCCTTAATACCAGTGAGCAACGTTTCGTACCAGTCAGAGAGCCTGATGAGTTTGTACGTTCGCCGAATACCATCGCGTGTGATCTACCTACAATTCCGAACAGAGATATATTATCTCCTAGTCCGTTGAGAAGCTCCAGCAATCAACCTGTCGTGTCTACTCAACTGTCCGTGAATGAGAGACAACCAGTTCCAGTCCAAAGGTCTACAACGATGTCGGGAAGATCAATCCGAAAACCGTTACGACTGATTGAGAACATGTGACTCTAAGCATTATGCAAGCATCAGTTAAAGTTCTGAATTCATAAGCTGTTTTAATTTTGGTTAATTCAAATTCAGTATTACTAGATGCAATACGTGAATATGAACTGTTAATTTGTTTGAGATTATTGTGTGAACAAGTGACATTTAATATGTGAGAAACATTCTCTCATGAACTTGATTCAAGTTGATACAAGTCGCAAGGATGGACTTTTTCAAATGGTAAACTTGTGATTCTTAAGTGACAATTTAAGTTGTGAATTATATGAAGTTTTGATAAATGATAACAAAACACAAAGACATTTGAATCCAGAAGATATGGACTTTATTGAACTTTAAATTTAATTACAAGTTGAAGTTTATTCTATTTTTCTAAAGTAAACAAAGGGAGATGTAATGAAAGTATTATTACTAGTCCGACTCCAGTTCTGGACCTAGTCCTATATATGGTAAGACCCAGCGCGCTCCAGACTGAACATCCTCGTGTCGTCTGGAAGTTTATCACGCTTGTAACTTGGGAGTTATAAAACATCTTAAAACTGGACTTTAACAGTGTTACAGTTTTATATGAAAACATTACAGGAACCATGATAAACAAACTCAGAGATGGATCTCAAAAAGACCATGCTGGGGTTTTATGGGTGCAAGTGCCTCCCCCAACAGATTAGCTTAATCTTAAATTCCGCTTTTGTTTTATCTTCAATATTTTTCAATATTGGAGTATGATAGTTTGGTATAGTTTGGTCAAGCTTAACCAGAAAGTGTTCCTAAAATCCAAGATGGCCGTCCAAATGACGTCACAGTGACGCCATGTTTCCAGAAGGCATTTTCGACCTATTTTTAGATTAAATATAGACTAATATGACCCATAAGGGATTCGCAGAATCCCCAGATAGTTTCAGGTTCACCATATTTTTCGTTAATGAGCTACAGTAGATAAACATGGTAGGGGAGGGTGCAACCTCTCCGGGTTGAATAAGTTGATCACTCTCAAAACACCCTGCGTTATCCAGCAGAAAGTGTACCTTCGAATTTCAAAACATGAAATTTCATGAATATGATAATTAACAAGATGGCCATAACTGATACTTATATTCACTGTAAGTCGGGTTTATGGACAAAGGTGTAATTAGGGACGGCGAGGGTTCGTTTCAAATATAAAACGTGATGATATTATCCTTCATTGAAATTTCTCAGAGGGTTCTTCATAGACATATGTTAATTATCAATCACGGATTACCAACCCCGATAATATGAATATTATGCGGAGGAAGAATACTACTAATTTTAGAGAAGAACAATTATTATCACAATGGCCTGATAACTCTGAAAAACAAGTCGGAATATATCGAGTATTTCGCTGGCCTACATTTGTATATTATCATTTCCAAATTAATGTCTGTTCAGCGATATGGATGGTGATGAGATATTTCAGTTTCACACAGAAAATGATTGATTTTGATGTACATCTGTATGATCGTCTGTTGGTCTTGTCCCTTCAGTTCCAGACTTTGTTATTGTTCTTGGATCTATAAATTGTTTGGCGCATTCTTTATTTCGTGTGGTGTAATTTCTATGACATAAAATCTTCAAGATGCATCATTTCGTTCTTATACTACTGACGTCTTTTAATAATTGAAACAATTTGAATGTCTCCATTTCACAGCAAACCTGTTTTGTAACCAGCTGCCACAGCTCAACCTTGACAAACTCATTCAAGCCATTATCTATGCCATAAACCCGACTTACACTACTTATAAGTACGCAGTACAGGGGCCGCGGAGCAGGTTGACCGCAATGTTGACCGCGAGGTTGACCGGTATAGAGTTCAGCCCCCCCCCCCGCTCCGCGGCTCCTGCAGTACCTTCGTTTTGAATGATGCTTGCTGAACACTAAAAAAAAAATTGAGTCTAAAAATAGATCGATAATGGCTTATGGGAACATGACGTCACGGTGTCGTCATTTGGATGGCCATCATGGATTTAAAGAATATGTTCTGGTAGAGCTTGTCCCAGCGAAACATTTTGAGGATAAAAGCCATCAAATGGGAAGGGAGGGGCGGGGCAAGAGAAATAATAAAAACAATAAAATAAAGTACAAATAAACCCGGGCGCGTTTTGAGATGGTTCCACATCTGAGTTTGTTCATCATGGTTCAAAGTATACCTCCGATTTCACAATTCACCACAAGTTTGATGCTTAGCGGCTGAACTATTAGGCATATAGTCACACGGTTTGATCATATTTTCCTGTATACATATCTATAACAAGGTTTCCATTCATTGTTTAAACAATAGAACTTCTCCAAACGTTCTTCAGTCACTTTCGTCCATTTTCCTTCCGTCACAAATTCGTCAATGATACTGCGCATGCGCATATTATAGTCTTCCATAGTGTCGATTCGCTTGCAGTTTCCAACAAGACAGAAGGCGCCACCTGCAGGGAAAAGAAGATTTGATGAACGACAGAACTAGTGTATGAAGACTAAGCATGCGCCCAGATGCCATCTCACAGTTTGTTGATTTTTCGATAAGTAGTACAATATTGTAAGGTGACAAAGTTTCAAGTCTTCCTTTCCGAAATTGCCCATCGAGTCATATCTTGGCATAGTTATATCTGGGATATCTTGCATCCCAGATTATCCATGGTTAAAAAAAAATATGGAAAAATTGCCCCGTGACCCAACGCCGCAATCGACCGATCAAAATTAAGCTACTTTCGACATAATTCATCGTTATTTCACACGAATCGCAATAAAAAGCTGAAACGTCACTGCGGAGAAAAAAATCTCACTTTCTATCACTGAATTTTATATTCATATGTGCTTGAAGAACATATATATTGTAATCAAAATCTGTTGATACCGTATATAACTGATTTTGCCTCTTGATATCTCTTACCTGGTTTCAGTATTCGCATTACTTCATACAGTGCCACTGCTGGTAGATGTCCTACCCCTGTGCCCGCGCATATAGTCACACCATCATACGTACCTAATACATAACAAATACTCGAGAATCAAGTTCGTTGCTTCAGCAGTTCAGCCATTCCAAGGTGACTCCCATGACATCGCTACTCATTTTTTCATTTGTTTTCCGCTATAGCTTCCAAATTCTAAAACTAATATACAGTTTATTTATTTCTCCTAAAGAGTAATAAGAGGTCACTATTTTGAATAGTAGTTTTTTTTCCAATTCAGTTACAAATTCAAAGCAAAAATTGAAAAAGAAAAACGTGACTCCCGTGACAGCTGTGATCAAAAACAGGTTGACTGCCTTCCTATTTTTTTCTTGCTGTAGCCTTCCAGATAATATGTGGCATTGGTCCACACTGTAATCTTCAAGATTTATAAATAAATTAAATTTATTAACAAAGAAGAACCACATGGTCTTACAGATCACTGAAAGTGTGTGACTCCCGTGACAGGAAAATGTGACTCCCGTGACAAGTAGCACCTTTATCATGAAACATCTTATATAGATTATTTCTTACATTATTTTAACTAACAAAATCAGTCTATGAAGAACAGATTTTGTCTTTCTTGCAAGTTGAACTTTTCAGCAATGAGCTCTTCACCCGCTTGGGCTCCTACTCAAGGAATGCTTTGCTGAGTATGCTCTTGGACTATTTTCAAAAGTGCGAGTTGATAGTTTCTATTTCTTTTCTTGGCATTTCCACTGTCGATCCCTGTCGAACAGTCTTTTCTTTTCTAGATGTTTTGCTTTATCTTCTTCAGTTAATTTTGTGAATTCCCTTCTCTTTGTTTCCTTATACTTATTCCGGTATTGTCTACACTTTTGTTTATAAACAGCAAATGCAGCATTGTTTGATTTCAACTTCTCCCTCCTCTTTCTCTGCCTTTCTGTAGCTATTAATATGGCATTTTGGATCAATTATTTAAAGAAAGTAATAATATAATAACAGATGTGCAGGAAAATAGAATTATCACATTAATTAGTTTGCTGGATAACAAAGCCTGTACAGTGTGACTCCCGTGACAAAGAAACTGTGACTCCCGTGACAGCCTTTTAAGAAGATTTTCTAGCAAATATAATACACTTAGATTTAATATTAACCAGGTTTTAGTTGTTGTTATAATAGATGATTTATAAACATAAACTGTTTATCTGTGGATGACATAGGACTTGGAGGACAAAACAATTATACTCATTGTTGTGACTCCCGTGACACCAAAATGAGGTGGAATACATGCAGACTGCTCGAGCCGCTCCTAACATCTGACAGTGATATAGCACTCTGGTGCAACAGAGCGGCCACTAAACTATTTTTTGCTAAGTAGGTCAGTGTGATTGAACTAGTTCTCTGTGGAAAATTTCACCTGGCAGAATTGTACCACAGTGACCTCAGTGATGAGGCTGCAACAATGCATGTCTTTAAGAAGCTCTGGGACCTCAATAAACTGAACAATCTCAAGGATATTCCATATCCAGTAACCCTGACCATATAGGTATCTTATAAGCTGCTTTAAACAATTCTTGGGTAAATTTGAAAAAATAAGTATGATGCACAGTTAGCTTGGAATGGCTGAGTTGACTTTAAAGAACGAATGCATCAGCCAAGAAATCTAGAGGGTTGGATTCGCAATAAGTACGGTACATAGCATATGAAATAGCTCATATTCATATGCACCCTCTACATATGCATATGTGCGACATCAATTAGCCCAGGAAATCCGAATATACAGAAACATACCAGAAATATAATTGGCAGCGATCCATTCATAACTGGTCGATGAAGTTCAGCAATCTGCAACTAATCCGTTCCACTATCACCAAAATTTGTAGTGCAGTATTTGTTATTTCAATTAACAACTATGGACGATTACATCACATGACTTCTGTGAAGAACAAGTACGACTATATAACCTTCAGAAATCGGCGAAGTGATGGATAGAACTTCCAGTAAGTACCAAAGTCCCCTCGCAATTAGTTTCGTTGTTAACTATTTAATTATTAAATTTAAATTCTACACGAGAACTATCAATTATATGTAAAAAAAAAATCCGTGATAAAATCTGTAATAAAATCGTTTGTTAAACAAATAGTCTGGAATAGATAATCAATCTATGATTTAAAATAATTGCAGTGACCTTTGATAAAAGTGAAATCGAGGCCATTAATTGCCAAAGGCGCGTTTTTATGACTTCGATTTTAAAGAGCGGCGGTGATCCATGGGGAGATAATGCAAATTTTGAATAGAACTATTCACAATATATATAATCTCGATCACTTACCATCAGGAATATCAAGCCGCTTCTCATTCACCAGAGCACAAATAAAGTTTGTGTAGATATTCTTCCGCTTGGCCATTTCCAAGGACTTAGGGGACGGATCCAATGCATCTATGTTGCGGAATCCCAAATTGGCTAACTGAGGCAAAAAGAAAAATAGCCCAATGGGCTCCAATATCCCTCGGATATCAGTTGTTGCCTACACTCAGCAATCATGCATTGTATAAAATCATGTATTTTTAGAACTTTGATAACTAGGTTAACAAAAATGCGATCTAGTAAGGTTGACTATACATGTAGATCTGTCATTTTAGAAATACATAGGAAGTTGGGCCAGGCCAGCTTTTGCCAATGCTGTAATTTATGGGGAAAATTTTGCGCTGAGGTTCTGGTAGAGCATGACCGAATATAGATCAAGATCAGTCATCTCCAACAGTTTTATGGTCTGTTCTAACCTTATTCCATATGGAACATGAATTCGGAGATCTTAGATTTAACATATAGATGTTGACCTTTAGAAAATAGGTCAAGGTCAGTGAAAATCAATATATTTCAGGTCCAGCCATATGTGATATAAATTTGGACAATGTAGATAGAATCCTTCGTGAAATATCGTACTAAATAGAATCTGACCTGGATAAAATAGCACAAGGCTATTCTATGTATAACAACTTCTTTATTGCTGTGGAGCTGACGTTTCGTTGGACATACTTCTAACTTGAATAAGTTGAAAGTATCTCCAACGAAAACGTCAGCTCCACATCAATAAAGAATTTGTTATCAATAGAATAGCCTTGTGGTATATACGCCGACTTATAAATGCCTATCAAAGAAATGGATAAAATAAAACGGTCATGATCAGTTATCTTCAGTACACCTCTGGACCAACGCCAGATGTATACATAGTATTAATTTGGGAAGCCTAGCTATATTTCTTCATGTTATATCATAATAAGCATTATATGACCTTCACAAAATAGGTCAAGGTCAGGAAACTTGATAGGCTTTTAGTCGTTCACCGGTTGCACATGTAATATGAATTTTAAGACACTAGCCAGCCTTCAAAAAAATATAGCAAATACTGGAATTTGACCTTGATGAAATAGGTCAAGATCGGCCATTTTCAATAGGCTTTTGTTGAATCAGATGCATATGTGGTATGAATTTAAAATGCCTGACTATAGTCTTTCTTGAGATATCGCGTCCACAGACGAACAGACAGACAGACACACAAACGACGACGCCGACGACGACAATACCCTTCCGGGAAAATTTGTCCGAGGGTGAAAACGAACCGAAATTATTAATATAGGGTCAATGCCTTATTGGCTTTATTGAAGAATTACTGTTTCAACTGGGGACCTCGAATTTAGGGAGCATCGGACTCATAAGCTGGGTTCAATGATCGGGAGGTATTTGGTTCAATCTCCGGCTGGAACTTGAAAATGAAACTGATTGCTTCCTCGCTCACGTTCAGGATTAAGAGACAGAACGAGGACTGGTTCGCTCGTTGTCCGTTTAATGTGACCGAGTGAATTGTCATGTCTGCCCACTTTAGTGGGACAGCCTGGTACTTTACGATTGCTGTGTCACAAACACATGACAAATAGGCGCCCTCGCCTCTTCCCCCATCTCTGTCGTCTTGATATAACTGAAAGATTGTTGAAAGCGACGTTAAACCCTACTCACTCATTCTAAATATATATGATTGTTAAACGTGTTCAGATTAAACACTTTCTCAGGCGCGATTCTTTCTCATTGTATTTATAATTATGTTGATATTGTGAACAAGCGTGATTGATTGGTACTGGAACAACGAGGGCCAGACTATGACTAAGATCAGGGGTCAAGTGAGGTATATGGCAGATCTGATGTATGGGATAGATCGGAAATGTTTGGTAGATCTGCGGTGTGAGTTAGACGTAGTGTATATCTGAGGTTACGATGTATATTTGAGGAGTGGGTTAGAGCGGAGTGTATTTATATTTTGGATGTGAAGGTAGATGAGGGATGAGTGGATCTGGGGGTAGATGAGGGATGTGGGGTAAATCTTGGGTCTGGGGTACATGATGGGTGTGGGGTAGATCTTGATTGTGGGCAGATTTGCGGTTTGGGGATTGGGGAAGATCGAAGTGTGAGACATATGTGCATACATGTATATATTGGGTGTGGAGAAGTGTGGAGTATATCTGGGATGTGGGGCAGTGTGTGAGGTAGATGACGGGTGTTGGGTAGATCTGGAATGTTGGGTAGATCTGGAGTGTTGGGTAGATCTGGAGTGTTGGGTAGATCTGGAGTGTTGGGTAGATCTGGAGTGTTGGGTAGATCTGGAGTGTTGGGTAGATCTGGAATGTTGGGTAGATCTGGAGTGTTGGGTAGATCTGGAGTGTTGGGTAGATCTGGAATGTTGGGTAGATCTGGAGTGTTGGGTAGATCTGGAGTGTTGGGTAGATCTGGAATGTTGGGTAGATCTGGAGTGTTCGGTAGATCTGGAGTGTTGGGTAGATCTGGAATGTTGGGTAGATCTGGAGTGTTGGGTAGATCTGGAATGTTGGGTAGATCTAGAGTGTTGGGTAGATCTGGAGTGTGAGGTCCATCCGCGGTGTTGGGTAGAATTGCGATGTCTCCAAGGTGTGGTTTAGTTATGAGGTGCATCAGGAATTTATAGAACGGAGTGGGAGTCAGCTGTAGGTAGATGTATATCTTGTGTGTGGTGGGTAGATTAGGATAGGAGGTAGATCTGGGTTGTCGGGTAGATGTGTGATCCCTGTCAACCAATCCTTCGGTGTATGACGAAAAGATCAGCACTATTTGATCATGTGTATGAGGCGCCTTTGTCACTCTCCTCAAGGAGAGTAGGGACGTCAGTGATACAAGCTGAATAGCATGAGCGTACGTATCTTGCTGATGTATCAATATTTCAAAATCTTCTGTTGGAGATATATATATATATATATACTGTCATCGCGAAAGTTCTGATATATAAAAATCCTGAACTGATAAAGTTGTGGATATATATTAGCAACTATTTTTGGATATGTTTCATTTGCTGGGTTGGCTTTTGGGAAGTAAAATTGGCTATGTTCAAAGCTAAGGTAGCCCTTTTGTAAGTGAAGGTGGCCATGTAGCCCGCTAACAGAGCTGACCTGTACATGCTGTAGATCATATTGTTAAAGCTAAAATGGTTACATAACCGCTGAACGAGAGTCTGGTGTATAAAAATCATTCATCAGTAGTCCGTAGACATTTTTTAGGGATTTTGATAGGGACATTCTATAGACATTCTATCAATCAGGCTGGACTATATAGGGTTAGGAACCATTTTAAGTAAAACTGGATATCTTTATGGAGCAGTGCATTTTTGTACACTGTATTTTATAGATTATGGAATATGTTGAAATTTTGCTCATTTATGGTCTGGGGCATGTGATAGTTACATTGCGGGCAGTGCTGAAAGGGCTGTAGTCTGCCATAGCGTAGATTTTTGGCAGGATAAAGTGAAGAGCTGCGCATAAAAGAAAAGGGGGAAGGGTGTAGTAGGGATGGAAATCCAGTCTCACAATGAGCACGTGAAAGTCCAGAATGTATGAGAATAAAGTGAGGCTGACTATATTGACCAAAGAGAGAGCCAGCTCGCCTTTCCCGCAAGACTACTCAGGTCATGCTGACAGCTAAGAGAAGATACTGGACTAGCAGTGAACTCAGGTGGTTGGTGGAAAACTCCAGGGATATTTTGCTGTACAGAAGACGGTAGATAGGTCTGGTCTTTGTACAGGAAGGTGATTCAATGATAGTTAAATAGATTTTCATATGATTAAGTCTAAAAATAGATTGCCATTTTATAATTGAATGGTTAAGGCGAAAGTTTTTGTTTCTGTTAATATATTCATAAAACATCCTTATTGGAAAAAACGACGCGTATATATTGTATTATGCCAGATACGAGATGGTGCTGATATCCGGACATACTGGTATTCAACTTGGGTGCAAATAGAGAGCCTGGGCGAAATTCATATTGTTCAACCCAGCGACTGTTTTGAGATTTTCATTTCGGCGACAGAATTTTTTTCATTTGATTCTTATAAACCTCTGATTACAGTATCAGAATCGATTGATAGCCACTTGACTTCGACCATATCGTGTTTGTCTCACCTCCTGACCGGCCATTCCTGTCCCGGAAGCAATATCGATAATCCTGGCAGAGTCTCGATTCTCCTGGATAACTGTGGCCAAACCCTCAGCCGTGTAACGAGCTCCATTGTATTTCATCAATGTCAGATCCTGTTTAGGCAATAAAAAAATAAAATAAAATTAAAAAAATAAAATAAAAATTTAGAAAAAATAGCATTGAAGGGCCGCCAGTTTGAATCCAACCCAAGAATATACATGTAAGTATTCCATATCCCAGTTACCAACATATGTTCGTTCACAATGGTAATGAGGATACAATCTTTAATCTTCTAAGATATACATAAGTGGTAGGGCGCTGTGAAATTCTCTATTATTGTAGCTGTGTTTGGTGGGGCTACAGGTCGAAGGTAATATCTGGGTCATCGCTCCCGCGCATTGCCTACTTCCGATCACGTGACTGCCGGATAATCGCGCCTGCGTAGTGAGTCCGTGCTCGGCGGGGAGGGAGAGCAGGAGAAGGAGTGATCATATAACGTCGTGTGTGGCCCATTACCCACTTCCTGACCCGGCACGATGTCGAGTAGATGTACGTTTTGTCAGAAAACTGAGAGTCATGCACAGCCGAGTCTCGAATGGGTCCACCAAGTCTAGTAGAGCATCCCTAAACGACGACGATCAGCGCGACGGGGTGTGGAAAGACGTCATGGGTGATCAAATTCTTAGGAAGGACCCATCAGCTATACCCGTATTCTTAGGTACTAGAGCCGGTGGCAGCCTGCCTATGAGACTATGCGGTTAAAATGTGAGCTTCGTCCCAGGCAATGATACCTATTTAGATCAAGCGTATTACTTTGACCCGAGCAGACCAGCGTGGCAATATTGGATGATTGGACGGCCAAGAACAGTCATCGGAATCGGTCTCTAATTTCCTTGAACCAGAATATGTTTCGAATGAAGTCGTCAAGAGATAGTCTAGAACTGCAAATACCAATCCCATTATCTGAGCTCCAACCCGCGTGTTTGGAAATCGAAGTTATTCTCAGAACAGACTATTTTATGCAGGTGTTTCAAGTCACCACGAGTCGTTCATACGGCTACTATTCGTGGGCTTGAAAAGCACATAGCCCGAAGATCGCTGATGGCGACCCAACGGTTACCCGGAGAGGAGCCACAGCGAACACAGAGAGAGGGTCAGCGATTCTCATATCATCAACCGAATCCACATCCGGCAACTTCCAAAGAGCAGGCTCCTATATCCAGCTCGCTCTCACACAGTGGAGTCTATTCATACATCCAACTCCGGCATACACTCGTCACGCAACCGTGAGGATCCTCATCACCACATTACAAAGGGACCTCATACAGGACGTACTCCCTCCCTCAACACTTTCGAATGCCTGATCCCAACGCTCTCAACGCAATGTCGTAACAAGACTTGAAGGCCACAATAAACAAGTTTCGCCACCGACGGTATTCAAAAGAGGAGTCTGAAATTTTAGCCCAAAAACGCTTTGGCACACAGACTACGGCAGTGTTTACGACTCAGTATGTTGACCGCGTGATCCATAAGAATCGCTGGACAAGGACCCGGTCCATACTGAGATCGACCGAACAGCATTCATGTTTAAACACAGAGAATGAGCTGGGCAGATGCGTATACCAGAGCAATCGCCCCAAAAGAAACACCTGATCGAACGAACCATTAAAATCGAAAAAGCTCACATTTAAACGCCTCTCCATGAATAAAACAATCTTTCTTATTTTATTATTAATATCCACTTTGACCAATGGGAAACTCTGAGGCCGACGACGAGGGCATAATAGGTGAAACTTTTCGCCAAGCCGAGGTCCAAGTCGATGCTATTACTAACGCAGCTCAAGCTGAATCGATGGATAAAGTTCTATGTCAAGGAGAGACCATGCGTGAACGGGGTGTGGCTTCTACTGTACAAGAAACAGACACTACCCAAAGAGGACACCAACAGAACTACCCGTATTCTGACTCTCCTGACCTTGCATCAGACATTTCAGACCTTTATGATAAGCTGATGGAGACGAGAAATAAGCTTCTCTCCGCTCGCGTCCAACTGATAACTGTTTACGGGCAGACAGACGGACAGGCCAAACACTTTACACCTCTGAAGCATAAATTATAAGGTTCGTTATTTTTATGATATCAGCTGTGATCGAAACAATTTTATAAAATTTATGATTTAGTGTGTCCACTACCGAGTCACGTTGAATATGGAATGTTTTTGGTGATAGAAAGAAAAAGTAATTTGGCCGCCAGTGGGAATCAATCCAGGCATCCACATTGGTCGGCTTGAGACTGGCAGTCAGAGGTACAATTCCCCATAGGCAGGTCTAAAGAAGAAAATATCTTAAGAAAAATTATTGCACATACCAGGGAAATAACATTAATCTTGAATTTTCATGAATAACAACTTTAATTCTTACTGCCTATCTGAAATACCTTGACTGCAACTCAAGATTTATTTTGAAACGATCTGTCGATAAAAATGCATGGCCCTTTCCACGAAGAAAACATTGTTGGTGTCCTTGAGTTTGACATGTTGTCATTGTTGTTGCAACAGACCCTCGATCCTGTCAGCTCTTCCTCTTACAAATATCCCCATAGATTTGTACATGTAGAATAGAAGTCTGGATAAACCATGTTATTCTCCGCTTCAAAATGACGCGTCATGTAAGACCAAGCATGAAAAAACCAACCCTTAAGACTCGTATTCCAGAGTCATTCAAAACAATCTAGGTGTTCTTAGCCTGCCTCTCTGCATGAAGAACACCTCAGGATTGAGAATGGTTCTATTTGAAATAACAATACACCAATCCTCAGTTGCTGTGGTATCAGTTCTGGAACTTTGAAAATGTTCATGGATCTTGTATCTATGAGGAGTTCTACATATATCTGTACCAGTATTGAGTAATATGCCTCTGATTGTAGAAAATCAGAATCATGAAGCACGAGTTTGGACATGTAAGTAAGACGAAGTGACGTGAATTTAAGGGACGTCAAAGAGTGGGAAATGGGCAAGTGGTCGGCCATTGTCCCAGTGGCAAACGTCAAAGTCACGTTGAAGAGCGGTATCTCGCTTTGCATGATTTTGGACGACTCAAAGAATAACATTACAACGTCGGAAAAAAAGACCAGAAAAAACTGCATTCACACATCCTAATTCCACTGAATCTCTTCCAGCCCAACGTGAGTACAATATTCGTACGTTCACATGCTCACGTCTAATGGGTAAAATTTAGAGGGTAAAAATCTGTTCTCAACTTTCCAGACTCGTACAGTAGTCTCCACTTTTGGAAGGATCAAAAGATGATATCGTCGTGCTGTTCACAAATCTCGATTTAGTTTTTCTCTGCTGAATTTCGAGTGTAAGTAAGTTTTTGGTGACTTTCGAACCCAGAGTGACTATAGGCAACAATAGTTGGGATTGGGAATGTGCGAGTGTAATTTCTGATCTCTTTTCCGACGTTATGTGGAGTCGCCAAAATTCCTGCTCCATGATGTGCTACAGTCACAGACAAGTTATTTGACTATACCAGTCTTTATGAACTGGTCCAATAGTCGAAACCCTCCCCGCCCGCCCCCTCGGGCATATAGTCGAAACCTTCTCCGCCCCAATCCACCTCGGGGATATTGTAGACTATCGTTTTTAAATAGCTTACCGGTATTCCATGCCTCTTGGGCATCTGTTTGCCAGTGAAAGATTGGTGTAATGGAGGTACAGGCTACATCAAAGATATGTGATCGGGCGAGTTTTGTAATTTCGAAATGGAGGGTGGCGGTGGGGAGATATTGACCCTTATATTTTTCCTACATGTAGCTTTCGGTGTAGGGGCTTGATATTTATGACGTGACAATGACGTAATTCTGACATTCAGCGTTTTTTTGGCGTTTTTGGGTATGTTCTTTCACAAAAATAGTATGTTCTACATGGATGAATTTTTATGGAAATAAGTTGAATCTTCGAATTTGAGGACCCAAAATTTGTGAATAATTGAAGTTAAAATGAACCGAAAATGAGTTACGCATGACTCCCTCTTGTCTCGTGATAGAAGCTGCATGAGATACATTCCCTAACAGGTCGAAGAGATGGTAGACGGAAGCAAACATAAGCATGACCGGAAGTCGTCTGTTAAAAATGAGCCACTGGATCGACCGGTGGCATCAGACCGGAGTTAATCACTTCCGAGTCAGAGCTCTTGACCTACTTTGTTTAGAAATTTGAGAGCAGATCTTTGTGGATTTTATAAGATGAGATTTTTCAGCATTTCTGATAAATTTCATATTTCAAATTACAGATGAGGCTTCAAAACTGTACCTCCTGGTGTTGATTTGGCCACTTTGGGGCAAAGCGTGGTGGAAGGACACATGAGGAGTGGAGATGAAAAGGCTCTCTGTTTACAAGTTGAATGACATTCGGCAACACCACTCAGCTGCCAATGGCGTCAAGTTGAAATTTCCTTGGTCAACGTTTGTCAAGACTTTCACTGGTAATGCCCCTCAAGGTACATATTGACATGCCAGTTGGATTTATGCATCGTGACTCTTCTGGATTTTTGGCGATTTTTGACGCTACAAGCAACGGAATTATTAGTAGCCTGGTGCCCTGTGATATCGCCGAAGGAGGAACCGGATGCGGACGAGCAACCGAGGCAATCACAGGATATGACGGATCCCGGTAAACCGCCGAACGTCCGGATAAGTGGGAATACGACGGGGCTGCATGTTGATGAGTAAGGATTTTATTCAGCATCGATGAAACAGCTGGATTCCTGGAAATAGAATGCCTATGACCGGAAGCTGGAACCACATGGGTGGAGAATGCGTAGATGACATCATCGCAGAGGCTCTGGTATACATGGGGGGACTTGGCTTAATGTCACACTCAAGGTTGTTTCTCTCATATGGTGACAGCCAGTTTGGTTGGTGGAGGAAGCCGGAGAGAATCACCGCCCGTCGGCAAGTAACTGACTAACTCTCACACATAGACAAGCTGGGCTCGAACCCGTGCCGGTTCAGCGGTGTGAGACTAGCGGTCGGCAGTGAAGCGCCTTAGAACACTCGGCCACCGAGGGCCCCTGGTATACATGGTAGGTACCGGATGGTACGTTGGAATAAGTTTCTGGTACAGAACCGACCATGTCGGATCTGACGCAGACTGGAAACTTTCAACAAAATCTGGAGGCACGGTTGTAGTAGGCGCCGGATATGCAAATCTGAAAATTGGACCAGATGTCGGCAATGATGTAGGGTTACAGGGGTCAAAGTTGGCGGTAAGGGTGAATGTCTCCCGTGTGAGATCGTTTCAGGAGACCCATCGCCATCTTGATACCCCGATACAACATTGAAATTTTTAGAAACAAAATGAGGTGGGGATATATTTATCAAAATTGGAGAAGAAAGATGCGTCATTGTAATATCAACTTTCTTATGCTTTACAGAAGACTCCGCCGCCTCGCTTACTACAGAACGAGCCGGAAATTCTCGGCCCCACTATAAGGCCGGCAGAGGCACAATTCCCTAGTATATGGACCGACAAGATATCGTTGGAATACGTCGCCTGGTCTTCGCTCCCATTCAGTACATTTGGCCTATTGGTCGCACCAGACCCCTCCGATAACGTGGACAAGCAGAATGCGGGTTCGTAAGCGGTTTCGAGTGTCTACAAACGACACAGAAAATTGGAGCCTTTTTCGATTCTCTAATTAGAAAAGTATACTTCCCGACTGGTGATCTTCGTGGTAAATCCAAGAATCACAGAGGTCAAGTAATATTCAAGGTAATGGAGCGTTCCTATTTAACGTTCGTGTATCCATGGTTTAAACGATTTCGTTTAAACCATGCCAAGAACGATGGGTGTATCGTTGGTTCGTTTTGTCAAAAAAAAATCATTGAAAACACGAACGAAGAAAAAGCCATTGGGTTCGTTCGATGGTTTTCTGTAGAGTTTCCAAGGCTGTGACTTGCTGGAGAAAAAAACCTCGAAAGTAGTTCCGCATGAGTTACGTCACACTAAGACACGCCCAATCAAAAATACTCGATTCTCTCTCATCATTGGAATTCGCGATATCGAAAAAATATCACAGATTTCTCGACGAAAAACGGAAAGTTATTTGGAGACTCTTCCTTAGTTCCAACTGCCCTAAAGGCCTGTTTATACTGAGCGCGAACGCGACCACGACCGCGACCACTGCTACTTTCCGCGCGAATCATCGCAGATGAAACTGGCGCATTTACGATTTGACCAACAATGTTAACATTAGGAGTGACTGGGTGTTTCGGGCTTTGGGGTACTATAACGATTAATATAAGAGCGACGAAGTCATCAGCGCTCTATATACTAATCGTGTTTTAGTACCCCAAACAATAACTTAACACTATCAGTGACAGGGTGTTTGAGGGTTGGGGGTATTATTTCCCCATATAAATTTTGAAATGATCAACAACTTGAACATTTGCCGAATAAATTTATCATAAAGAATAGCATGCTTCTCGACTTGCAGAAAGAGCTCTTCTGTCTTCTCTCCTGCCATGACGAAGCCGTGACAACGAGTGACATGGCACAGGCAGGGCATATGTATGCCTTTGACCTCGCACTCTGATTGGGTAATGCCAATCGTTCGCGCGAAATGTTCCTAAAAATTCGCTCTGGAGGCAATGTCCACGGATTATCGCGCGAACTAAAATTCGACCGCGTTCCCGTTCGCGGTTAGTATAAACGACTTCACTCAAATAGCAGTACATCAATCAAATGCGATCGCCGCGTTCGCGGTCGCGGTCGCGGTCGCGTTCAGTATAAACAGGCCTTTAGACCGCTGTTACTCTCTAAAAAAAGTTGAGTTAAATTTCACTCAAGTAAGAGTGGAAATTCATCCCACTCAAAACTTGAGTGAGATTTTCATTGAATTTGAGTTTCTTTTCACTCAACTTGAGTTAAATGCACTCAACTTGAGTCAAATGCACTCAACTTGAGTGACATTCACTCAAGCATAAGAGTGGAAATTTATCCCACTCAAGTTGAGTGAACTTGAGTGGTTTTAACTCAAGTTGAGTGGTTTTAACTCAAGTTGAGTGAAAAGTAACTCAAGTTTGAGTGAACAGGTACATTTCACTCAAACTTGAGTGGAACAGTTCACTCAACTTTTTTTAGAGAGTACATGTAACACGCATGATCGGCTGACTCTCAGTGCTGCCACTAATATTACGACCTGTAACTATTTTCCCCGAAAGCCATTCAATCCGAATTGAAAATATTTGCCAAACTCAATCGAGTTGAAACTGGAATAAAATGTACCACACTAGGTTAAAGTTATGGTAGCATTAAACAACATTTCAATAATTTAGCGACAACAAACTTAGCAAAACGTCAAACTATACCCAAAACTGCACCCTTAAATTAAATATAGTTAGAAGTATTAATCACAATGGGCAAACATCAATAAAGATTCAGATAATAAAAAGCTAAAAGAAAAAAATAACGTATATTACGTATGTTACAAATTGTTAATATAAGAAGAAATCAATATTAAAAATGAAGATTTCTTTTTGGGATGGGGCTCGGAAGGAATTATGGAGCATATGAATTTGGTAGTATACAGCTACTATGATAGATAGATATTCAACAGGATAATAAATGATATCGCGGTGCTTGACGGATATCAGGTTGGATAATGCGATCGTCACGCGACTGTATTATTGCGCTTTCGTTTCCCAGCCAACGATAGAACGATGGCAAACAAAGAAGAAAAAACCGCAATGATTATCTGAAAACGAACGACTTCGTTCACTGCCGAACGAACCAATGCGTTAAATGTTTTTTTTTCAATGATTTTCCACCAAAATCAAAACGATGGGTGTAGAACGAAGTAGGTTTTTTCATTGATTTAAACGAACGAAGCAAAAACGTTAATTGGGAACGCTCCCTAACAATCCAAAGTAGTTCACTGGTAAATCCAAGATTCGGTCGAGAATTGATACTGGGTATGCGCGCATGAGTACTGGGGACCACAGGGAGTTATCCAGTGTTAAAAGGCGACGTCGCGTTTTGAAAACGACCTCGCCTTCGCCTCGCTTGTTGGGAAGTCGACGCGCAACGAACACTTGGCCCAAAATGAATACCCTAATATTTCAACAAATTCAAGTAGCTCTTGGTAATTTACCCTGAGTCAAGAGATGATTCAATTTTATTCTCGAGTTAAATAATCGCTACATTTCTTCAATTTCCGAATCTCAGTTCGAGACATCCACATTATTTCCCAATGTTTCTCATTTTTTCTGGTCAGTGCAAACAAATATTTTCTTGTATTTTATGGTGTTTAGTATCATTCTGACATGAAATTATGCCAGTCTAATACTTTGGGGCGTTTTAGGAAAGTTCAAATTGCAGAAAAATTGGGAAAATGTGCAATATCCTGATCCCCCTTAATATGTTCTATCTCATTCGACAACCTTCCCAAGCATCATTGCTGCCGACTTCAAATCCTGATTTTATCTGGGGTTTTTTTTTTCGCTTTTAAGAGACTCGGCACAAAATGATCATTAAAAGAAATCATTTTCACGAAAACAAAAGTTCGTGGGGGTGTCTGATGGACTTCTGAGGTATACTTTACCTTCTCGTAGAGTTCTGCCCAGTCGTCATAGAAGGTGTGAACGGTATCTTGAGTTGCTGTTGTGTCTCGGACATTGGCTTCGTTGGGTATATAATCTGATTCTTGCATTAAGTTTGGCCCGTCCATTTCTGGTATTTCCAGTGCTGTGAAACTTCGAATGTAACGATGCAGATTTTACATAGCCTCTTGCTCTTCCCCGACTGACTGAGTTGGTCCTGTGATCGGAAACTTGGAGATTTAGTTTTCTCCTCCTCGGCCAACCTTAACATCTTGAAACCAACCAATGAGAGCCATCAATAGAAAGCGCGGCTGTTCCGGCATTAGCTAATCGCTGCTCCTATTACGAATCTACTTAGCAGTCTGTTTGTGCGATATGCAGACTATTTCGGAGTCAATAGATAGATTTTTCGCTCGTAGCACTACGGATGTTCACAGAGATACACTTGAGTATGCATTATGTGCGGCGATTCAATAGTAAAGAGCCAAATTATTTGGAATATTAAAGAGCATGTAGTGTAGAATTGAGTTATTGGCCGGGATTTTTTCATACGTCTATCATGCTGACCTGCTTCACACTACAAGATACCAGAGAGGTCACTTAGATGACAGGCAAATCAAAGCTTATGGTAGACCGTTCCTGCCAAACATCATTGCGTTGAACAATTACCGATGTATTGAAATTATAATTTTAATATTGTGAAAATCAGCCAATCGTAAGCCATAAATTTCACTGTATTGTAAATGTAATATAGATACATTGCATATCAACCAATCATAAGTCCCGAAACTCACTGTATTGAAGATCAGCCATCCACATATTTTCATTTTGAATGTATTGAAATTCAACCAATGACACGAGGCATTTCTTGGTGGCTTAATAGCCCTATACTGAACTACATGTACTATATAACATGGGATTACAAATATAGCAACAAATGACAAATATTTTCCTTCTTTATCACAATTGATTTCTAGCTTTCGGTTAGCTTACTGAACGTGGTTGGGAGTTCCCAGTCACGACATTACAGGTATGCACCATGGCTATGTAAATCAACGCCACCGACGTTTATTTCCAGTTGCACTACTGCTTAACAAAATCTTAAACACCTCAACGCAATGTCTCTTTGATGATAGTTTGTTATAACAAAAGTAGGTTAGAGTTTAACTAATTTGAAATCCTATCATAGTTGTCTTTGGTGCATTATCATTTTTTCAACTGTAGTAGGAAAGAAAAAGAAAAAGAAAAAAAAGATGAACTCGCATTAAAGGAGGTAGTGTCTCGATGTTTGACCCAGAATATAGCTGTATGCCAGCGAATATATATACAGGTTACCGCCTTGATCTTTTCGGGACTACCGACACGTGCACCTGACCTTGTAACAAGCCATGTCACTGGATGATTTTTAATGCACTGATATATACAGGCTTTGGATTGGTCGATTTTAAATAAATTGCATTTGAATTCCGATACATTGAATTTCGAGCCTTATGACTGCTTGATATTTAATGTATTGAGATTAAAATTTCAATACATTGCTAACTGTCCCATGCAATGAATTTTGGCAAGGATGACCTACCATAAAAGCTATGCTCAGTCACGCGTATACAGTTCTGATGCACTTGATGATAGCGCGTCTGAACAATACAATGTGCTGTAGTTGAAAATAGTACACCGCGTGCCAGTTTAAGGACAAGGGAACCGAACAATTTCTGCGGCAGCCAACTGCCTAGATTTTTCACGGGGCTATGTAGGCCCGTAGGGACTAATGGTCCTGTATTGTAGTCAGGAAAAACTTGAGCACATTTGGTACGGTTGCCAGGGTGACTGGTTGTTTATTTAACTGCTTGAGGCTTTGAGAGGAAGAGCAGAAGAAAAAAGTTATTCAGCTACTGCAGATAGTTCGGTCAACTATTTTGGCTAGATTTTGTTTCACCTGGTCTATATTAGTGAAGTTAAATATTTTCTGCTATTCTGATAAAGGTTCATATGTCATTTTCACAGAGATTTCCTGCTTTAGAGCATGAATACAAAATGGATACCATTCAGAGATTGACTTAGAGTGTTTCCCTGAAAGGATGTCATAAATCGCTGGTTGATAAAAACTTTATTTAGAACACTTAACATATACAGAAGAAAATAGTTTAAGGCAGAGTTATATGTTTGCCATGTTGGCAAGAAATTCTAATTTTCTAGTCTTCCATTCTTGCAGAAATTGCATACAGGGTATGTAATTTAGGGCTAGCACACACACATTCTCTCCACTAGACCCTCTATACCATTCAGAACATAAGACACATGCATGACCTAGGTCAATGGCTTGATTCACTTAGCTGATAGGGTCAAAGTCCAAGTTATTAGGTTTAGATAGCAGTAAGCTATAACAAGTCTGCATACAACCATTGTAAGAATTTATAACCTTCCAAACTTAACTAGGGGTGTACTGGCAAGTGGAGGTGCATGTAAATAATATGATGCCATATGAGGATTTTACATTGTATCTCAATATTCATCTTTTGCCATTTACTGCTGAAGGATATGCTTTCTATAATCTCAAAAAAAGTAAAAATATTTTACAAATATTGGTAACATGCAGAGAAGACATTATTTATCATTTCATCAGGTTGGTTTCATAATAAATGTCTGCCCCATCAGTCACAAGTTAATTTTTTAAATATATTTATGTGTACAATTACACTAATGCACTATAGATCTTTATTGAGAGAAATATGTGAGACTATAAATTGCATAGCTTTTCGCCATGGAACTGAACATCAAAGAGTTAGTGGAATTATTCCAACAGCCTATTTTACATTTAAATAGCCCCGTTTCAGTGCCTAAGGCTCTAGTTAATTTATTAAATTCATCAAATATACAGTACACTAATATAGAATTAGCTAGTTGTGGAATATATCCATGATAAAGAAATTATACTGTTACGCGAAAAAACAAAAACATTGGGCTTCTATTCCTAGTTAAATATATCATACGGTTTTATAAAGCTAGTTGTCTTGAACTGGAGGACTGAAAACGCACACAGTGGCAGGATTTTTTGAAATATGACTACGTTCAGCCGAGTATGCAGGGCAGATGAATTATCCGTTTATTCTGGAGGTCCTGAGGATTTGATGGTGTGGGAAGAGAAGTTTGAACGACAAATTAACCGTTAGCAGAACAGAATGGAGAAAAATAACAATAATCTTACTCTGATACTTCTTTATCCAGTTTCACTTTGACAGAGGGAAAAATATAATTATAATTGAGAATCATTGACAGCTTTTTTAGAATTCTTTGGGAGTCTTTTTGGCGATAAAAAAAGTCAAGCTAACATAGCAACACAGTACAGTTTGTTTACGCTACAATGAAGCAGCGGTAAAGAACATTAGAATGAGGAAATAGCTTTCCATTTATCAATACAATTGCCACAATCAAGACAACATCATATCAGTAAGGCATGGAGAATATTCCAAAAATGTTATCTGAAACAAGATATTCAGGCTGCATTCTCATGAGAAGTTTTATCAGTTTGGTGTTCCCCATTCATTGCTGACTGATACCTGTCACTTGTTTGGCTGACCCTTATTTGAACCCATTGCGTTGTGATGTGCATAGCTGTATAATCGTGACTAGACACACATCTGGTGCCTTATTCACTTAAGTCAAGGGCCTCTTGTTCACTTAACCCTATCTGTCCTGGGCGATTTGGGGGTGTACCGCAGCCTGGGGAGGGGCGGAAAGTGCCCCCTATATATTTTCGCTATCGCTTAGGCTAGAGGGCTGAAACTTACCACACTACATCTTTGAGTCAAGCTTTACACGAAAATGTAAAAAAAAATCCAAGATGGCCGCCATTATGTGACTGTGACGTCATTTTCAAAAACAGCATTTTTGTACGATTTTTCGGCCAGAATTTTCGATTTTTTTAGTTTTGTTTTTTCTTCGCAAAAACTGCATGATATATTAGAAAATAATAATCTGATATGAAATAAAATAGGTTTTACCCACTTTTCCATACAGAAAATAATTTTTAAATAAGAAATATGACGAAAACATCACTTTTCTGGTACCCCACATGACCGCCATTTTGAATTTACCCATGATTCTCTGCTCGGGGGGTCATACAATTAGGCTCAAAATTACCCCAACATGATAATCTAAAAAGTCCCAGAGTTTCAGCTCTCAATTTTTGGTTGTTCCGTAGATAGGACAGGGGGCGGAAAGTGCCCCCCCCCTCCGGCCAGGTAGGGTTAAGGGGACGTTACGACAAATTGCAACAAAATTACGGGTAGACTGGGTGGTATTCACAAAACGATACCTTATTGTCTCTTAAATTAAGAGAATAGTAATAAAAGGGGATTTAACCGAGGATTGACCTTTGTGACGTCACTTCCGATTCCGATCACGTGGCATAAAATGATGCAAAGAGGTCAAATGGCACTTCTGATCACGTGACCGGGACCGAACGTGACGTCACAAAGGTCAAAGGTCGATCCGCGTTTTTAATCCCCTTTCAAACGTCAAGAGGCATCAAGATGCCCTTTTGTGGAACCTTTTTCGCATTTTCATGATCCATGGATGTGACGTCTCCCCTTCCCTAAATTTAAACGGGTGTTGAGCGGTAACTCCATACCCCATGGAGAATGCCATCTACGTACACCGTCGCGGACCGTTCCGCGCACGCGGGGGCCGTTGTCAGGACCCGCCAGAAGCTTCATCCTAGACCCAGATCCATGGACGGTGCTTATTGTTGACCAGCTGTTTACACCGGACGAGCGGTCAGCCGTTCAGTTGGTGCAGAGGACACTCCGGCCGAACCCAATGAACAAATTATCAATCGCATGAATAAAACGAAGGATGACAACGACACCATAGACTATCCGGCTATGCTAAGTCAACCCAGGGTACCTCTATATAAAACGAAGGACACCGACAGCATGCGTCGTTCAGTATGAAGAACTGGGAGGGGTACTGGATACGCTATATTATAGTCCGAGATTGGTTAAAAAGACACCTATGCCTTACATTGAGCTTCCCGCCGCCCTTGGTCGTTGGGATATCGATGGCCAATGGCAAGCCGATTTGGCCGATATTAGTGCCTTTGTCAATCCGTATACGTTGACGTTCATCGATATCCTGTCAAAGTACTAGTGGGTCGTGCGAAAACCGGGAAAATCTCGTGGCTGCGTTCAAGCGCATTTTCAAGACAAATCGCAAGCCACTATTTCAAGCCGACGTAGACAACAGTTAACACTGCATCAAAATGTGTGCACGGGTCCTACCGACCTAGGCTTGAATACGGTGCACACACTATCGAAGACAGCAACAAACAAAGTTTCTACCGGTCGGTCAGACCGAGATTATCTCCATCATCATCATCATCGATATCGAGACAATACCGGTCAACCGATTGCCTTTGAGTGTGGAAAAGTGGTGCTCACACTTCAATTCTGTCAATTAGTCTGCCCGTGTTAATTGAAGCGCATATTTAACAAGGAAATGGATTTGTTCCTTCCTAAAATATCTTCTCCTTTTCACGTTAGACGTGCTCGGTGTTTTATCGGTGGAACCTTACAGGAAGCCGCCTGGAACACATCCGAGATAATGGAAAAATGTGTAAGAAAATATTCGGATTCGACGCCAATGCTCTCTATCTAGCGTGTTTGGCTCAACCCATGCCGACAAGCCATTATACCCATTATACTACAAAACATTTGGCAGAACAATGACTCGATTGGGAAGCTAGGCGACGAGGCGTAACCATCCATCATCAAGCCAAACCCACGAAAAAACGAATTGACGTTCACGGGGGGGGGGGGCTACATCGAACGCCTTGGACTGATCCCAGCCGCCTTACGTCAGGAGGTGGACCAGACCCGTGACTATATTCAGGGGTTGGGCTACGACTTTCACCAGACGCAACACCATCAGCACAAATTGTACACCTTTCTACCCGCCCATGGCCGGCTGCTGGATTATCGGATCATCATCACCATCACCAACATCGTACGCACTGTTCAGACGGAATAACTCCACGAGTTCGTCGAGTGTGACATCCACGTCCCCGTCCACCTGAAAGCAGAGTTCGCGGAATGCCCGCCCATATTCAAAAACACATAGGTTAGGCGAGACGACAATGAACCCATCATGCGGGCGTATGCCGAGGATTATAATGTGTTAACACAACCCTGGCGTATGTTAATCGGACGTAAGTACGGCAAAATGATTCTGCTGGGAACCCCTTGGCTGCGATTGTACATGCGCCACGGACTCGAAGTTGCCAACATCTACCAAGTGGTGGAGTTTAAACCCGAGGCCTTTTTCTATGACTTTGCCGAGGCCGTGACCACCGCCCGTCGCCAAAGAGACGCCCACTCCAGTAAGGCTATCATCGGGGAAACGATGAAGTTCCCTGGCAACAGTGGTTAAGGTAAAACCGTGCACAACCAGGCTCGCAAAGTCGATATCCAGATTTGCACCACCAAACAAGCCCGCAAGCACACGAATTCTCCACTTTACCGGCTAATGTAGATGTCACCTCGCCCAAAAAGATCATCAAGTGCAACCTGCCGCTCCAGATCGGGGGCATGGTGTACCAGCTGGCCAAGCTCTGCATGCTGGAATTTCTCTACTACTTCGTATGTGTACTTTTCGACTTCCCCTCTCACCGGCAGATTGATAATGATTCAAAATACATGACCGTCTGCTACCCAGACTGGGATTCTTTGGTCAAACCGAAACTGCAAACCCAGTACGAAGCTGAACTGGTTCGGTGGTTATCGCGAATAGACCATTATGCCTTTCGTGAAAAATAATCTACTATTGTAGTTGTTGAAAAATGAAATAATTTACTTAACAGCAAAGTCCTGATTTACCACTGCATAAAATCACGTACAAATTTTTAAGCTAAATTATCATGAACAATCTTTATTTATGTCAAGCACGTGGCTTCAATTGTCTCGTAAGTAGTAACAAAGAGGATTTAACCGCAGATAGACCTTTGTAACGTCACTTGAGGTTCCGGTCAGGTGACCGGAAGTGACTTTTGACCCCTATACATGCGTACAATACCGGATAAAATGGTGTGCAGGGCCCAAAGGTCACTTGCAGACAAGAGACCGGAACCGGAAGTGACGTCACAAAGGTCAAAGGTCAGTCCGAGTTTAAATCCCAGTTCAATGGTCAAGAAAGACCAAGATGCCATTTTCGTGATTCTTGGATGTGACGTAACAAAGGTCATATGCAAATTTGAAAAGGCCAATAGGACAACAGGCCTACACATACCCTTTCGGAACCTGGAGCATTTCCGTAAACCAGTTAACTACGGTGTACAAAGAACCAAATCACACAGTTGTAGGAAAAACAAGTTTTATTTTCATAACGGAAAACTCAAGGTTGCCAAATCCACTGAGAATGTTCCAGATCCGTCTCCGAGGTACTTACGGAGTAGCACTGACACTCTCCTTGTCAATGATCACTGTGTCTCTATCTGCAGAACTGTGTTTGATACAGCTACGACATTTTGGAAACTTATTTATATAGTTGTATGCTAGAAACCAACAGAAAATTAGTCTATTCAGCCCTTATTTTGTGAAGTTATGTCCCTTTTCGGATGCAATAATCTCTGATTTTTTTTTTATATATGCTTGAATGTAACGAGTTATATCTAATAACTGTGCCGGTTTGGTACAGCTACCAAATTAGAAGGAAACGTGTTTATCTAGCTGTATTCTCGATGCCTACAAAACGCATTAGTCGTCTCGGCCCTTATTTTATGGAGTTACGCCTTTTTCGGGTGTAATAATCCTGGATATGCTTGTAATTAGCCAGTTATATGTGAATAACTGTATTTCGTACAGCTACAAAATTTTGGAAACTTATTTATCTACTTGTATTCTAGAATCATACACAAAATTATTACCATGTCCCTTTTTAGGAATAATAATCTATTATATTGTGATATATGCTTGAATGTAGCTGTTATATCTGTATAATTAATTATATGCTCTAAAATGACAATTCTTGATGATTAGTAAATATAGCCATAATATGTTGCACATTTTCGGCATATTGCTCAATTGCTTGGGGGAAGCCGAGGGGTTTTGAGTTTCTCACCCTCATGTTATTAATGCCAGACTGCAGAGTCTGCATTGGCGTTAAATTAACTGATGTATATGGAAGGCCAACCAGGCACCTATTTTATACCATAGTATAAATTAATACATACCATGGTATGAAATAATATGTACCTGTACCATGGAATAAATTAAAATATACCACGCTGTGAGTTAATACAAACCATAATACAAATTAATACGTACCATGTTATAAATTAATATATACCAGGGAATAAATTGATGAAATGACCAAGAAGCTCTCCGCTGTTTGGAGTCAGGTGTCAATTAAATTATGGAAGTTCGCATATAGTCATTTATTCATACACGTGTACACCATGTATATGCTACACAGACAGCTTGTTTAGCAAAGGCATAACAGAAAGGCGAAGAGCACGGGCGATAACTCTAACAGTACCTCAGAGACACTGTAAGGGCTCGTTGTTTTAAGCAGAATAAACAGACTCGCACATCACTGGTAGGAATCTATAATGTCATCCATGCTGAAACTACTTTCAAGCGCAGCATCACTTCGAAGCAGCGCATGTCAGCTGTAAAATATTTCCGTTGCCAAGGAGATCGGTTTAAGATGAAACACCTCAAATGAGACGAGAACTTTCGGGGGCAGAATCAAGGGAATATTCAATTCATTCAGATATATAGTTTAGCTCCTGCTAAGGGAGAGATACAACAAGGACTATGCGAGCGGACACACATCCTTCAATATGTGCTGTGTCACACGTCCGGCGGATCAACTTTTGCAGCTGAGAGCTGTAAAATCCCCACACCAATAACGCGCGAGGTCAGATGAGTTCGACGGAATCGGCCGAGCGGTCTCGAATGATACAGATATGCAGATAGCATTGAATAGTTTAAGGGAGTTCACTCTAAACACCATGCGCATACCAAGCTCACATCATGGAGAGAAAAATGAAATAAACTCAATTATCCATCTCAAAATGTCAACAGAATTTAGTAATTCAGCGCACAATCTATTTCGGAATAACTACTGACTTAGAAAATGTATAGAGTCGATAATTTGGTTATTTATTCGACAAGTAATGTACTGATAATAAACTCAAATTTCTTCGTGTCATACTTCTCATTACATGTAACTCAAATCACCACACTTCATAATAATGTCCAGTTTGAATTTGCTTTAGCGCTAACGGAATATTGAATTGAATTGAATTTATTCACCAATATTATCATCCCACATGTACATCAATGGCATTCAGAATCGAAGTCATAAATAAATATTCTTAAATGGTGCCGATTGTATATAATTTGGCGGGAATAAAACCCCGAGGGGCTTGTTCTATCCCAGAAGAAACACAAACCATTTATATAATGATCATCGACGCTTGATGAGGAATAAAAAAGCAATATAGCATATCTAGATAAATATCCATGCAATAACTGTGAAACCGGTCAGTTTTCAATAATGTGCTGTTTTAGTTTTGATTTAAATAATGAGATAGAGCTGCTACTCTTAATGGATAGAGGCAACTTGTTCCACTCCCGCGGTCCTTTAATTTTGAGAGAATAAAATGATAGATTTGAGTGATAGATTGGCCTATATAGATTGAAAAGCTGCCCCCTACTGTTGTATCGATGTACATCAGATTGTTTTGTGAAATATGTCTGAAACTATAGCGGTAGTGAGTCTAGATGATGAACAAATTTATGGACGGTTAATAGACAGGAGTCAAGTTCAGCTTATGTAATTGCAAAATGCTAAATTTTGTAAATAATGGTAATGTATGGTCACGTCTTTCTGATAGTGTTATCACTCTTATGGCGCGTTTTTGTAGCAAAAATAAAGAATTTAAATGAGTTGTGAATGTGTTTGCCCATAGCGCGTTACAATACGACAAATAAGATAGTATCATTGAATAGTAAAGAATAAATAAAGTTCTTTTATTTAGGACATTTTTAATATGGCTGATGATCCCTATGTTGCGTGATATCTTATTGGATATGTAATTAATATGAGATTTCCAGTTTAGCTGATCATTGAGATATATACCTAGTAAGAATTTAAACTGGTGAACACGCTCTATTTCTGTTCCACAAATAAACAATGGGAGAATAAGCGTTGTTGGTCTATGTACGTTGGGTTTTATTAACATATATTTCGTTTTCTTTATATTCAATGACAATCGATTGCAGCAAAACCAGGTATGCAGCTTTTGAAGTTCCTGTGACATGGTAGTAATAGCATCGGGCAGATCTGTGGATGAAAATACAACGCTGGTGTCAGCAGCGAACAAAACAGTTTTTAATACGTCTGTTGCATTGCTTATATCCTTAATATAGAGAAGAAAAAGGACGTGTCCTAACATCGATCCTTGGGGAACACCACACGCTACAGGCATTGGCTCAGATAAGGTGCCGTTGTGAACTACAGTTTGTGACTGATCCGACAGATAGCTATTAAACCAAGTATTTGACAGACCACGAAAGCCATAGTGTTCAAGTTTCGATAGTGAAATATTATGGTTGACGGTGTCAAATGCTTTGGACAGATCAAGAAAAGAAACAATACTATAGCATTTAGATTCTTTGGCAGAGATCAGTGTATTATACAAGGAGCACGCTGCTAGAGAAGTCGAATGATTGGCTCGAGAACCGTATTGGTTCCGGGAGATAGACCCATTTGCATCTAAAATGTCTGTTATTTTAATGACAGCAAGTTTCTCAAGTATTTTGCTGAAACACGGTAGGACAGATATAGGTCTATAATTAGATAAAGTTGAAGGATCATCAGATTTGAAAATAGGAGTTACTTTTGTTCGTTTTAACAAGTTAGGTACTATTCCTGGTGTAAATGATGCATTCATTATAGAACATAATGGGAAAGAAATATGACCAGAGACTACTTTAATTACAGACATACGTATGTCATCCAAACCAGGCGATGTAGATTTTAGATTTAGTATTGTTTATTTCATCTCATCCGGGGTCACATGTGCAAATTGAAAATTATTGGGAACAGGGTTACCGAGATAATCATTGAAGTTTGACGATGATGTTGGAATTTGGCTGTCGAGATTCGAGGCAACTGTACTAAAATATTCATTAAATTTGTTAGCTATAGTTTGGTTGTCTGTTATTGTCTCGCCATTTATATAAAATGATTCGGGGGTTTGCTTGGATTTGTTTTTATTCATAAGTTGGTTTAATACCTTCCATGTTCCTCTACTATCCAGATTACTTTCATGTTTGTTTTCTAGAAATTCGAATGGTATGATTTAATTTTTTTCTGTAATCTCTGTATTGTTTGCGAATGGTGCCATCCTGAGTTAGAAGGTGTAGTCGGTAAAGTCTATTTTTTTCATGTATAGAGTTCAAAATTCCATAGGTTATCCAAGGTTCAATAATCTTGTTTGTCGAAATAGTAAAAGTGGTCAAGGGGAAACAGTCATCATAAATGGGGCTAAATTGTGAGAGGAAATCATTCAGTAAAATATTAGGATCATTACAATGTTCATCAATGTGGCTCCAGTCTGCTTAACGAATTTTATGTAGAAATGTCTTTTTGCGCTGGGGTGTTTTTACGGTATGTTATGTTTTGTTGGGCCGGTTTACAACTTAGAACTGTTTTTAATATATGGAATATCGGGAAGTGATCTGTAATGTCAGTTAGAAAAATGCCTTAGTTTTCTTCGTGGAAATTTGTGAATATATGGTCTATAAGTGGTCTTGTTGGCTTTGTGATCAGCGGAAAGAAGTAGTGTGATTTCAATGTTTCAAAGTAGTCCTTGGATGGTCTGTCCTGTCTGTTTTAAAAAGATCTATGTTGATGTCTCCCATCAATACACAGTTATTTTTTTGGACATCAGGTGACTTTAGGATGAGCAAATAGTTATTAAAAATGTTTACGTTTTTGCCAGGTGGTCGGTAAAATAATCCCACTACGTATTTTTTGTTATTCAATGTAATTTCCAAGAAGAGGGATTCATACTCGCCATCGTCACTAAAGCTTGAAAGATCCTCTCGGACTGTATTTTCATTGACATAAAAAATTAATCCACCTCCTCTCTTTTTTGCCCTTGATGATGGAAATGGTATATAGCCAGGTATGTCAAATAACTTCTCAGTAGCAGGATTTAACCAACTTTCGGAAAAACCCAGAACAGAAAATTCGAATTTCAATTTTGTATGAAACCAGTAATTTCTGAGAAATGCTTCTTAAGGCTTCTGGCGTTCAAGTGCAAAAAGGACAATGAAGTTTCATTACTTTGAACATGGGTTATGTTTGTATCAGAGAGGAAAGTTGTCTCATTGTAATAGTTTGACTGGTGACTATTAACATTATTCCAATGAGCTATTTCGACATCGTTATCATCAGTCAACGCTTTACAGTGATCGATGTCATTTAATTCGAGCGGATTGAAACACATGTTATCTAAAAATTTAAGATTCATCGGAGAAGGCACAGGAATGTCGGGAATAGTTTCTGTTAACATTTCGTCATCAAAAAAACGGAAGAAATGAAAATAAATTAGGGAGTGGAGCATCCTCAGTATTAATATTATTATCCATAAGGCAATGCAATAATATAGACTGGCTAACCTAGAATCACAGTGCATTATACATAATTAGATAAATGTAAAAAAACAAGTGCAAGGAATAACAAGTTATTGATGTTCTGCGTGTTAAACGTTTGGTACATGTAGGTGATGAACGAGGTGTGCGGAAAACTACATTCTGTAAAACTAAGTTATGTTTTAATGTAAAAAATATACAGAACCAACAAGATGAAAAGCGATGATCCTGGGTGGATTTTAGAAAATGCCATAAATGGCTAATTTCTGCTCTACCAGATTAAAAGATATAGTAAGAAAACAAAATAAACTATATACTTTAGTCATCTACAAGACAGAAGTAACTGCTGTGGTATAATAGATTATTTAAATACTGTACCTATATTACAGTCGTTGAGATATTTTCCCAATCAAATCCGCGAAGTAAGCCTATAATGCAACACACTGTCAATTGACTCAGAACCTGTTTGAAACATTATAATCTGCGGCGATAACTTTCGTGCCGACGAATGACACGGATCGACCTCTGCGAGCACAAACCGTGTGTCATTGCGCTCTGACCAAACAAAACGGCTCAGGAATTTCACACACCTGACCCAAGATTTTCAATTCGTTTTGAGTAGGGAGGGAACGGATCGAGAGCGAAAAGGACGTGCCTTGAAGTAATTGCATTCAGATTACTCGGTTGAGATAGCTTATGTTGTTATGTAAATCTTGAATAGGTATTTTTAGTTGTACAACCTTGGCAGAACACGTTTGACCCCTGGAACCAGAAATCCGAGCGAAATGGTCGTGCGAACCTACAATTAACAACATAATTTGGCCAGCACCGTGGTGAACCGATTTGCATATACACATGACAGGTAAATTCTACTTACACACTGGCTCTATTGTGCAACACGAGGGATTCATTTTCTGGTATCACCCGGTTGACAATGGACTTTGCATGTGCTCCGGTGTTCTTTCAGAAGAACACCTCACCCGATGGCAGATAAACCGGGTTGATCCTTTACAAGAGCACCCCACCTCGCACTCGTCCTACATAATTGTAATCAATACATCCCTTTAAAGCACACTTGTGACGTCACTCTATTGTCCCAACGCTCCATTATTTTTAAAGAATGGAGAGTTGCTCGAACTTAGCTTTCTACGGAATGGAGAGTTAAGATAGCTAGAGCCTGTACCAGCTTCAAGAGAAACACACTATCCAGTATACATTAACTAATGTTGTGATAACGCATATATACCAGGTAAGATTACTAAGCTATGAGGAACTCGTGTTCCTCCATGATAGTATGCTTGTGAAACGTTTATATACATGGCAGATAAACAGATCACTTTAGTGATGGGATGAGTGATTTGCATATTACGAGTTGAGAGTTCGAACGGGGTTGTCTCCCATCTCATAGGCATGACTGATCGAGGTGGAATCACACCAGGTCGGAAACGACTAATCTGTCGATCTTCAACCATAAACAGTTCGAGTTACTGTCATATGCACAATGTCCTGCATGTAAAGGTAGGTGCACACAGAGCTTGTGACTGCGTGATCGCAGCCGCAAGCCGTATCCCCCCAAAGTCATGCGACGACGCAATCCTCTAGACTGTTGCGATCATGTGTGACATCGAGGACACAATAATTGCTGCGATCCTTGTCAGCCAGCGTCGTCCCTAGGTGAAAAAAAGCGGAATGGCCCCTGGGAAGGAGGTTGCGCGTAATGGCCCCTGGAAACGAGGTTGACAGACAATATGCGTCCTATGGCTGCGGCGAATACGGCTCCGACAAATATCAAATCATTTTGATCCTTGCGATTCCGACTGCGCCCCGGGACGCAAGTACTAAATGACTGCGGTCTCCAGTGCACACAGACATTTGCGTCCTCGCAAAGAGTCTTGCGGCTGCGATCACGCAGGCACTAAGCTCTGTGTGCACCTACCTTTAGACCAAGCGCACCAGGCAGAATCCGCGAGCGTAATTCAGAGTTCATCATTTACAATGTTAACTTCATGTCTTCTTAAATGACACATTATCGTGACATCATCGTCACGACAACATGTACTGCTGTGACAGTTAAACTAGTATCGGCGTTAAAACCATGGCCTTGGTGAGTGAGTGAGTGGGTGGGTCGGGGCCTCGGCTCCATTATTTTTAAGGAATGGAGAGTTACTCGGACATTCCCCTCTACGGATAGTTTCAAAGGACGACTGTGCGAAGATGGGAAGAACGAGAGTTGTCGCCCATGCTTCTCGAGTTCAACAGGACGGCGGCTCCTGTGTTGAAAGTGAACATTTCTCGGCTGTAGATCCATTTTTTCAACCAATCCGAACCAGTCAAGAAGTGTATACAATAAAAGTACACAGCAATACATTAGAATTTCCCCTCGCACAGCGAGAGAAGTAGCAATATTTTGTCGTACGTCCATAAATAATATCTCCTCCATTGTTCAATAAATCACTCCAGCCCTGTGGCGTATTCTTCTATACATACATTATAACAGGAACTGCCGTAAATGTAGGGCTATTCTTTGGTTGTCGCCTGCTGAGCGTTGATTGCAGCCTAAGCAGTCAAAATGTGACGCGTCTGTATATGGCAATGCATTAATTTACTGCCTTACATATATGTGTCGATGCAAGTGAAATGTATACCGGTAAACGTGAATTTCTGTCAGACATTCCGTTAATTATGGGTCTGGTATGAGATCATGCGTATGGACATAGGGATATGTAATTTTCATGTCATGTTACAAATCTTTGTAACGATAACGTGAAAGTTACGGACCAGTCAAACGGGTTGTGGAAGTTTTCGTCACCCTTCATGTAATACGAAAACCGAAGTTTACACCGTCATAGCTGAAGAAGATAGTTACTAACCTTGACCTGGGTTTTTAGCTAAAATTAAAACGATTTGGTGTAAGACTCACGAAATATAATTGACAAAGGATCTGATGCAAGTTGTATTGTCAGTCTTTTGTCCAGGATATTACCTTTTCAATGGGAGGTCTTACATCAAAGCCTTGCCTGTAAAACACTTGCGGCAGTGCATTGTACACAGAGGTCGCGAAGCCCACAATACAGCCCAACAACACTAAAATTAAACATTTATAATCAATGTTTCTATTTGTTACTAAGTCAAACCTGCTTGAATTAAATGCCTTTTATCTCCGATTAAATGCACAATCAAACGTAGAAAAACGGAAGTTAAAAGAAAAAATCAACTCCCCTAGGAGTTGTCTGCCCCTAGGAGAGCTCTCCTATTCAATCCAGCGTGGTTACTATAAAGGTCATTGTAAGCCTTATTCCAATCCTCTTTCTCAAACCGAGACCAGTAGTGTACAAGGCCGCGGTACGAGGGGAAGGAAGGGAGGGCACATTAAATTCAAGCAGGTTTGACTTAGTAACAAATAGAAACATTGATTATAAATGTTTAATATTTGCTTCCTAAGTCTTAAACCTGCTTGAATTAAATGCCTCAGTACCAACATATGGAGGTGGGAACCTCGGTCTTGAAGTAGTTCCAAAAGTAGGCTAAGTAACCGCTGGAATGTCACAGAAAAACATGGTATGTATTAGCATGAAGCAATCAATCAATCAACAATTTTAAACCTGGTCAAGGACGAAAAGGTTAAAATGTGAATAAGATACAGTTGTACTTATCTTGATTGCTACACCCATGTAGCTGTGCTTGTGGTGTGGAATTAATTTCAACCGAGAAGAGGGACCCCCGCCACAAAGGAAAAAGTAGGGTCTACTCGGGAAGCCATCTATACCAAGAAGAGGGACCCCCGCTACTAAAGATTAAGGGGTCTACTTGGTAAGGCTTTCTGTATGCAAAATCTTGGCTGTTCCTAAGTCCGGGTGAAGCAAATAAACAGGCCGTGCCTAGAGGTCGCCAAGCCACACCACTCTCAGTCCACAAACGTCTACGTCCAACTTGCTTCTTGGCAGTTGATCGTAGATGACGCAGCTGAGATCATGAGAAGGAAGTCAGATTCAACCTGTAAGACACAATCAAAACCGCAATTAAGGTAAAGATCACACTCACCATGGAGTCAGGCATCTTAGAGTAATGATTTAGTGTCCGACATCTCTTAGAGGAGCCAAGGTCGTCCATCTGACTTATTTCTTCCTTCAATATGTGATCAATCAAATGTGGACCAATAGTATGAATGAGATGAGATGATACAGCAATTTGCAGATTTGCTGCGATGATACAAAATGCCGCCCCCCCCCCTTTTTTTTAAAATTTAGATGACCACGTGCTGGGCATCTATACGCGGCCCAAGCGTGGTCATCCTATCCGACTGGACTGATATCTCTCAGATAGAAATTGGTGAACGTGGAGTTCGCCGTCCAGACAAGACTGGACAATGTCAAGGAGGAGCAGGTTCTTCCATAAATCTCAACAAAAGAAACCTGGCCGGTAAAGCCGAGGGTAATATGGAGTAGCAATAGAAGATACTAATCTAACTTATCTTTTGAGTGTCCTCCCTTAAAAGGGTAAATCATGGATATGATACAGAATATACTTATTCTTGAGTGCCTCCATCCATGTAGCTGTGCTCGTGGTGTGATATGTAAACTCTACCAAGATGTCAGGATCCTCTACCACTCGGGTTGTTAGGTCTTCTTGGTCTTAGAGAGCGCCAAGCCACGCCATTCTCAATCCACCAATGACTTACGTCCAACTTGTCTTGTGAGATGAGCGTAGGATACACAGCTGAGATCATCCAGAAGAAAGTCAGTTTCAAGCTGAAAGACACAAGCAAAACCGTAGTTAAGGCAAAGATTAAAACTCTCAAAGTGTCAGACCACTTAGATTGATGATTAGAGAGTCCATGGTCGTCTATCCGACTTATTCCTTCCTTCAAAGACGATCATGATGAAGTTTTAAAATTGAAACATACTTGAGACAATTGTTGGCTTGGAGAACCCGGGAATCGATTCCGGTACCTCTCGCCTGCAAAGCGAGCGCTCTACCATTTGAGCTAGCTTCCCTGGAGCAAGATGGCTGCCTTGCTGCAATGGTGACAAATTCTGCCCCCCCCGTCTCTTCTTGAAAGAACTAACCACGTGCTAGGTAGCCCTTAGTGGCCTAAGCGTGGTCACACTATCTGACTGCACTGACATATCACACAGATAGAAATTTGTGAACGTGGAATTTGCAGTCCAGATACAAGAACTGGACAATATCATGAAGGGACAAGTTCCTCCATACAGACCATGTGTAGCGATGGTACGAAACACATAGAAGTGGAAGCCAGTAGTGGGGGCGTCAATAGTACATCTACCTTCTGGCAATTGATAAGACTATTTTATGGTCTTCTACAACTACGCGGCTTTTTTAAATATCAAGCCTTGCTGACCGGCGAAGGGATATGATAACCGTAGCCGACGAAATCGGTACGAGTAAGATAGTGACGGAAGGCACAAACAGGATCTGGCAGAAGATCGACCCCGAGGCCATGTACAAAGTCTGACAACGCAGGAATGGAGTACGACGTTGAGCGCACGGACCTGAACGAACAGACTCATTTTTGGCAATAAATTCAGGAATGGGCCGAAAAGAATGCAAGACCAATCCGCTGTCCAGGTCATAGAAGATCTTTCAAGAGCATAAAGATGAGACACTCTGGACGTCAAAGCAAACGCCGCCACAAAGGCCGTGTCATAAGACACAGCTTTATAGACGCGGACTCAAAGGGTTCACAAGATGGTAAATCAGGTCACACAGAACCACACCGATATCCTATTTCGGTAACAGTTGGCGAGTACAACGCGACTGTAATGCGAAGGCGCGAATAAGCGCAGAGATATAATCGTTAAGGCTAAAGTCGGTACCAAAGGTAAGACGTAACACGCTAGCCAGAGCAGATCGATAGCCCTCCATGGTGCTAAAATGAAACTCCCTATCCTGGTGAAGGTGAAGGAGGAAGTCAATGCGAGGGAAATAGAATCGGGGACGGTATCACGTCCTCGGCACCAGGACCAATATAGGAACGTAGCAAGTAAGGTCCTACATATAATAAACAACCTTAAGGTTGATGACAGAACCATAAAGTCAAAGTCTAACCATTGGTGTAACGGTCTATACAGGAATAAAGTACTTGATGGAGAAAGCCGGAAAAACTGTCCAAGTACACCACGAAAACATTGTGTTGTTTAAGCACAATCCTAAGGTAAATGGATCTCAACACAATGTTTGTGTGTTAAAGTCAACATGGTTCATTGTTAAAACACTGTGCTGAATTCAATTAAAGGTGACTAGTTTGATATTCTGAACTCCAGACTGGAAACAACAAGGTCTGGACAGGACTCTCTTCGTAGAGTAACGACGAACCTAAGTAAATCACAATGTGAAAAACCCGAGAAGAATTGATACAAGTGGAAAGATGACGCCAAACGAACGGACTTCCCCTCCCGCCGATGACCGACGATGAAGAATCAAAGGGGTGCCGATGAATGGATATAAAATATGCATCTCGCAAATGAAGAAATGACGTGACAAACGGCGTTATGGCGTACCGGAAACGTCTAACCGATGTAATAGAACGACGCACAGGTGTATGAGAGACACATGACGGCGTAATGAACCTGCCGTCAAAGGTGTAATAGGAAAGCGTAATGTGAAAAATGCGAGAAACGTTGTATATGATAAACAACGTAGTGATTTCCCAATTCACAACAACTTAATGTATATACATGCTCAAACTGGAGCAGGATACAAACTTATAAAAGTACACGACGTAACCGAAGGGCGTTGCAAACAGTAACCCCGAAGTCGAATGTAATAAATTTTCCTTCTCTTTAAACGCAGTAGAGATGAACATATTAAATGTTTGTAGCGTTAATCACCAAATGTAAGCTCAATGAGATAAATGGGATTATGGATCTTTGTGTCAGTGAACATGAAATAATGTGTCAATGAATATGGTTACATTATGACCTCTCCCGATGTAATTTGTCTCCTGTACATGAAATTCAGTACTGGAGTTTTATATGGAGAGAATATTAAACATTTACAAGAATGTTACTATCAATAACCAAAAAGTCACACAATCGACATCCAGAACAAAGATTTTTCCAGGAAACCAAAACAAATCCTTAAAGGATTTTTAAATTCCCGAAGAGAGGAAAAACATTTAAGGTCTCTCGCCGGCAGGAGGTTATTCAAAAATTTTGAATTTGAAATGACCTAACACGAACCAATTTGTCGAGAAGCGGAAGAACAGTAAAAACATTACTAAAGAGCAGTTTGATGCTCTAGTAGACTGTACTGGTAATACAAACTTGGTAGAAAGAAACCATAGAAGACTTCACGACTTACGTGTCAATAGGCTTAACCTTGGCCGGACCAATAGATTCCCACTCACGCTAGTTAAATTTTAAAATTTTCTCATAGGGAAGAAATTAAAATTAGTGCATAAGTCCATCTGAATTATAAGCGTAACACAGTATACAGATGGAACAGCTTGGTGAGAAACAAAACAATCACATGTATAAAACAACATTGTGTATCAAAGCATAGCACAGAATCACAATAAACAGTGGGTAATAGAATTACTTACTCACGATAACCAACACGTGATCCCTTTGTTGATCGACACACCCTTCATCACATAAAGAGATCAGCAAAGACGCTCATTAAAATGCAATAAACAGTCGTAGCATTGAAGTCCCGTAACATCCATTTATGCTATTATTATAACATCGTTTACATAGGGTTGAGATGTGGTTACGTACACAAAAACAACAAACACGTAAACCTGAGAGGCAGAATAAAACCTCCGTAAGATCTCTCTTGAAGACAGGATATCAAAACCACATAATAATACTTGATATAACAAGCGATTACCTTCTTGGTATGCCACAGAATTGAATGGATGCAGGTGAGAACAATCAAAGTCCGAACAAAACATACAACAACAACATGAAACCTTGACGGACTGCTTATAAAGACTCGGATTTCCCCGGCGGAGAAAACCGAACCTCCCGCGTCAAACGAGGGTAGTTCTCACAATCCTGGTAATTTATACAACAATTCAGTGGATAAAATCATGAAACAACGAAACAAAAACTTGTTCGTTTAAAGTACATCACAATAGGCTCCATACTGACCGAACAAAAACGGAATGTTGGAGACTAATAAAAGCCTACCTCAAACACACCGGGTCGTAACTCAAAGTTTGTGTGAAGACGTAATATTGACTACACACTGGCCTAATGCAGGACTGTGTTATTTGTTAAACATGAGATTTCATAAAGACTTTTAGAAGAACATCGTCAGACGATCATTTCAAGAGAATTTAAAATCTCCGCCCCAAGTATTTAGCGACGTACGTCCAAAGACACTAAACACGTGGCCGACTCAAAATCCAACATTCGCCCCCAAATAGATCGGGCACGGAATTAAATAAACTATGTCCACGTTGTTTATTAGCTTTCTCTTTTTGGAAGAGATATGTGGTACCGATAGACAGGTGAAATAACCTGGTAAAGAATTCTTTTGTCTGAAGGAGACAATGGAATGGCCAGGGCAAGACCGACCTGGTCTTTGTTGAGCGTAACAAAGGAAACGGGTTTTGGATCAACCTAGACAATGAAACTCCGGACCGGGTCAAACTGTCTAGCAACCTAGAATTATCTTCGTGTATGATAGTATGGAATACATACCGGCGTGAGAGAAACTGGGTCTTGACCAGCTCGGTCAAGATCCTAACAACACTTCACACATTGACCAAAGAAATTTCT
Organism: Hanleya hanleyi; assembly: GCA_036873755.1. Taxonomy (NCBI): domain Eukaryota; kingdom Metazoa; phylum Mollusca; class Polyplacophora; order Lepidopleurida; family Hanleyidae; genus Hanleya; species Hanleya hanleyi. Next base: position 64,249 of record JAVTVY010021754.1, read on the forward strand.
AAGACCCGTCTGTCGATCTCCGAAATAGACGGGTCCTCCAAGCATATAAAAGCAAAGCACGACGGCCCTGGGCATAAATCTTCCAAGCCGTCGGAACCCATAATACATATTCCGCGCACGTGGACGCACAATAACACAAATCTTTACATGAAAAGCAAGCCGTGTGAGCGACCAAAAGGGAACAAATTTTTCCCGCACGTACGACACGGAATAAAAGACGGAACTTCCGACATAATAATACAGTAAGTAAGTTCCGAATAATACAACAAACTCAACACTTGATAAAGGATATACCAGCGAAACAACAACAACCAATGTTGTAAAATTGACTCTGAATACTTCCCTAGATGTGCACTGCTCGAGCAAACAGGAGAAAGAGGATTGGAATAAGGCTTACAATGACCTTTATAGTAACCACGCTGGATTGAATAGGAGAGCTCTCCTAGGGGCAGACAACTCCTAGGGGAGTTGATTTTTTCTTTTAACTTCCGTTTTTCTACGTTTGATTGTGTATTTAATCGGAGATAAAAGGCATTTAATTCAAGCAGGTTTAAGACTTAGGAAGCAAATATTAAAACTGCCTCAATTTATCGTACCCTTCTGGCTACGAAATTTAACAGGAAATACCATTTACTGCAAACATTAAATGATAAATGCAAAAAAGAGCTATTTATACATCTATGCCAACAGTATTGATTTATCGTAAACTTATGATAATAGTATAATCATAACAAAACTGCCTCTTCTTTCCAATATTTTGTTCAAAATGATATCGTCAACATTTATTCTGGTTATCTTCACAGCCGTGCTCTCTAATTTGGAACACCTTCACACATGCAAAGTCCATTGTCAATCGGGTGATTGTAGAAAAATGAATCCCTCGTGTTGAATAATACAGTCATTGTGTAAATCAGTTACCACCCTCGACCTCGGGATTCAAGCTGTTTAAACACTCGCGTCCGTGCAATTGCGCACCTCGGTCGCTTCGCGACCTCGGTGTGCAATTGCACGGACGCGAGTGTTCATACAGCTTGAATCCCTCAGTCTCAGGTGGTAACTATTACAGAGTGTTTACCACGTACAAAATATCGGACATAAATATGTCCAATACTTGACACAATACATTAACGTGAACCATTCGTACACATGGACGTTTCCGTAATACATCTAAGTATACATTTGCTACTAGTTTTACCTGTACAGGCTTGTTGAACACATAGATTTTAAAAATATTATGGGTCATAGAATAAATATTATTGCATATACTACATATGTCCATTTGGACAAATTAACTGCAACCTGCCATGACCGACAGTCTGTCTAATTGCAACACCTGGTTGAGCATACTCATTCATTATTATGGGGCACTGCTATTTTCGGGACTTAATTTCATAGAAATATATAGAGCATAAACAGGAGCGGTGTAAAAATGCATGTAATTTTTATCAAGACATGGAGCATTGAAATTCGGAGAATTTAAAGGAACCCTGTCTAAACCGACATTCCAGTCATAATCATATTTGTGTGACCACCATGTATATTTTCTCATCGATTGTCTCAGATGATGTAAGATCAGATGTCGGTCCAGAGAGGGACCAAAACAAATTAACTGTAACCTATCTTGAACGACAGTCAGCCTAATTGCATTATCTGGTTGAGCATACTCATTGTGTGCATTATTCGGGACTTACTCATGTCGGTCGAGTACTGACTCATTTCATAGCGAACAATAGAGCATAGACAGGAACGAGAATTCAGCAATTCCGATAAATCCCGCATAAACCGAACATCTGATCAAAATGACTGATTTTCACGTGTCAATTATTCAATGTGTCGAGCTAATATTCAGGTGTTCCGCTGTGTAGCTTTACGTAGTTATAAGTATTACCCCTCCGAATAACGACAAAAAATATATATACATTCATTATTATATCAAGAAGTATTTTCACACTAGAACAGAAACCGCCTAGACCGATGGTTAGATCTGTACATCAGGTTGAACAAAATGCCCCAACGGATTGAATTCAAGGCGAGGTTTCATACCAGTAAATATTTACAATACACTGGATACCTGCAATTTGTATCATGGCATGGAACATTGGAATTCGGACAATTCAAACGAAACCTGTCCAAACCGACACTCTAGTCACAATGATATTTATGTAACCTCTATATATATATTATTTCAGCATCGATTCTTTCAAATAAGGTTAGATTCATTAGATGTCGGTCTAGAGAGGTACCGTCACATGAAAGTGAATATTTTCTTTTTTGATAATATTTCCTTTGGCAGCTTATACTATGAACCTCTACTAGAATAACTTACAAACATGTCGAATTGTCGGTGCCCTCCAATCTAATCAGTTTGTCAGTATAGCAAGGATTTAATGTAATGTACAGTACTTCTTCACAAGTTGAGTTGGCGCGTTTGGCCTGGCATACTTATGCTTATCAGTGCTAATAACCTTGCTGGGCAAGTGATCTTCCGTCATATAATGACTTGGGAATCGTACAACTGAATATACATTTAAAAAGTTCAGTTTTCTACCTGGTTGAAGATCTGGACACATTGCAAGAATTATTATCAATATCATGTTCATATCAGTAGTCACAGATTTGGATAGGAAAATCGTTTCAGCTGACCATTACCGGACTCATTTAACACGGCATGAAAAATATTTCAGTAGTAACAACATGAAAAGGTAAAACTGAACTGTACCTTGTTTATCGATAGCCCTGTGAGCAGTTGAAAGTCACGTTAGCATGTAGACCCAGGTGCCTGTCCCCTCTGCTGATGCCGAGATGAGAGGCACAGAGCGAGCCATTGGCCTATCGCCAGCGTCGATATAAACATGCAATTTTTCCAACCTACCTGCAAGCACATCCACCAAAACCAGCCTGTATGTTAACTCTGGTCCTAAACAATGATATTATGCAGTAATTCCGTGACTATGGACTCTCTACTATTTATTTCGAGTGAAATCCAGTCAGGAGCGAATACAGACACACGTCCGTGCTCGCTATCTTCTCTAAAATTATGACGCGAAACAGGCCGGTGCATGAAAACGCGCGGTAAACACTGGTTTGTTCAAATTGCAAACTAAACACGTGATCGGTCAAATCGACTCCTATCGCACGGGCTGTCCATGCAACGATCACTGTCGAGTAAAATGTCGAACACGAACAGAGGCATCGAGTCCATAGTGAAAGATGTATTACCGTATAATTTGAAAAAGGGACAAAAAATCATACTAAACAATTTATGCAGTAAACACAATGTACTAGGTATTCTTCCAACAAGATTTGAGAAAAGTCATTGCTTCCAACTATTGTCACTAGTGCTGGAGGGAAAAAAGAGAGAGAGAGAGAGAGAAAAAAATTATACCGGTAATATGAAAAAGGACAATTCCCGTGAATCTCATGAACCCTCTTCACCTGGTGTATTCGGGAATTGTCCAGGTCGGGGGGGATGAAGGGATTCCTCCCCAATATGTTCTTTACCCCTTGAGCTAGGGGGCTCAAAATTACCACACTATGGCCTTGAGTCAAACTGTAGCAAGAAATGTGAAGAAAATTAAATAACAAAAATAATGAAACTGGACACTTCGATGACGTCACATTGACCTAATTTTCAAAGAGGTATTTTTGTTCGATTTTTTGGTCAGATTATTTATTTATGTGTTTTCTTCGCCAAATCTTCAAGATAAATTAGTAAATAATACTGTCCTGTGAAATAAAATAGTTCTTCCCTACTTTTTCTGGCAGTAAAGTAGGGATATTAAGGAGAAATGTCAAAAACATCATTTTTTTTCTGGTGCCGCACATGGCCGACATTATAAATTCACCCATGATCCTGCCCCCCCCCCCCACCAGACCTGGTGGTGCGCTTCAATATTCCCACTATTATTTATCATTCGAATGCAGTTACAACCTAAAGAAAAGCACATAGTATTAGTGGTATCTCCGTTGCAGCATTTTCATTTTATCCAGCCAATTTCTACGTTCCCACTTCGAACCTGCCTTGATTTATCTGACCCCTTCAGCGCTCAAAATCCGAGGTGTAAATTTCACCAGCTAACGACAGCAGAACCAGTCAGAACGTACACATCGATTGCGAGTGAAGTCACATAGAGTGACATCATCCTCTATTAGCGGCGTCCTTCCTCCTAATATGGTGCCGACTAATTAGGTCAGCCAATCAATAACGCTCTTGTGCGACCCATTTCGAATTTCAAATGTTTTCGAGGTCAGTGACGTCTCGTGTCTATAAGTTATTTGAACATTGAAGGGGTCCAGATATATCAAGGGAAGTTCGAAGTGGGAACGTAGAAATTGGCTGGATAAAATGAAGATGCGTTGCAGAGCCTAATGATGGATTTCGTTAGGAAATATATTTGGTCTTGAAAATTTTCTGTGGCGCCATATTGAAAGTTGGGAAAATGACCACAGAAGCTGGCCTTCGCTGTACAATTCTGTCACTTTGAGAGCTGTGGATATTCAGAATTGAGAGGCAATTTTCTATTCTTCCCTCTGTTCGACATTTTACTCGACAGTGATCGTTGCATGGACGATAGGATTCGATTTGACCGATCACGTGTTTAGGTTTGCAATTTGAACAAACCAGTGTTTACCGCGCGTTTTCTTGCACCGGCGTGTTTCGCGTCATAATTTTAGAGAAGATGGCGAGCACAGGCGTGTTTCTGTATGCGCTCCTGACTGGATTTCACTCGAAATAAATAGTAGAGAGTCCATAGTCACGGAATTACTGCATAATATCATTGTTTAGGACCAGAGTTAACATACAGGCTGATGTGCTTGCAGGTAGGTTGGAAAAATTGCATGTTTATATCGACGCTGGCGATAGGCCAATGGCTCGCTCTGTGCCTGTCATCTCGGCATCAGCAGAGGGGACAGGCACCTGCGTCTAGTTAGCATGTTACCTGCGGTATGCTGTTTTGCAGAATTGAACAGTTTCATATAGGCACAGTTTATCACCGTCAATAACACAATGTCAAATGAATGACGCTTGTTTTGATCGAGCTGATGACGGTTTGCAGGACGAATGTCTAACCCACGTATCCCTCGGCCCTACTCTGGTCTCCAAAATCATTTCAGTGCCCTGTCGTCGAATTTTCGTCTGGCACTTGAAAGACTGCCGTAGACCAAATGCCGTGTCCGATATTTTCCCCCTAATCGCCATCAGGTTGGGCGGTAAATCTGTACGAACTGTTTTCCGGGTCTTGCGCAAATTAAAAGTTTCCGACAGGATTCTATCTTTATCCAGATCTGTTAGGAGAGTAATTATAATCGCTGGTGGTGGATCTGTGTCTCTTTCTCTAGGTTTCAAACCAAGACGTAACTTGGTAATCTGTGGCAGGACACCAGTACCATTTTGTTTACATACTCGCTTTCCAGTTTGAGGTTATCTATGAAAAATTTTCTTGTCACCAACTCGGTGTTTTCCTCGTCACTCTCTACCGGAATTCCGTAAATTCTTAAATTACGTTTTCGGTCATGAACTTCAGATAATGTTACCTTCTCCTGTAAGGCGTGTTTTTGAGCTAGTAATTCTTCTTTTGTTTCTGGAATTGCGACGGTTTTTAGCTTTTGTATCTCATCGCCATAGAAGTTCAACGATTCTGTTAGTCAAGTACCAAGACTCTGATCTGTATATCAGAGTCATGCCGCGAGACAAGAAAATGACATGGTAGCCTTCTTCGTTGGTCTCGATACATTCTGTTTTCTGCGGGATTTCGAGTGCAAGTAAGTGTTTTTAACTTCTAATATTGGTGGCATTCTAAACCGATAGAACCATATGTTACGATAGTGGGGATTTGGGGCGAGTGAATGTAATTTTCTGGTCTGTTTCCGACTGTGTTTATCTACCTGAATGACACACGGGAGATCCCGCGGCATGACTCTGATATACAGATCAGAGTCTTGGTACTTGGCTACGATTCTGTGTGCTCGTCGACCTTTTTCGTGGAGTCCCGCATAGCGATCTCTACCCCCTTGATCTCAGTTTTCAACGTAGAGACGATTGAATCCATTTTTTTATCCAATTTATCCTGCCCAAGCAAAATTTCTTTTAAAGTACCTTCAATATTCAAACCGGTTTGTTCTGTTGTCGGCGTCGCCATATTGCTTCCCACGGGCACACTTTGCACGGGTTCAGCTATAACACTCGCTGGAAGGACAGGCCCCACTGGCAAAGGTTCACTTATTTGGGCAATTCCAGCGTGACTCAGGTTACATTCAGAGCCCCAAGAGCAAATTCAATTTGCTCAGATTTTAATATAAATGACATGTAATAACCCACATCCAGCAGTTATTTACTTCAGGGTAAGACCTAACCAATTACACAACCAGTTGATTATCTAAGTTCAAATTGTAACTTTCATGTACAAAAACAAGAGCGTGACTCAGGTTACGAAAAAAAGACATGACCCCCAGACCACTATAGTTCAAACGAGATTTCTTTTCAAATTAATTGTGTGAGATAATTCATCAAACTTTCATTAAACAAAGTACATCCGTAGCTAAATATTTGTGCAATATTGAACCTGATATATAATAGTAACAGGGAGATAATTAACACAGATCGCGTGACTCAGGTTACTGTGACTCAGGTTACAGTTTGTCCGGGGCTAAACATTGATGCAAAACTTTACTCAAAACAGAACATACAACACTAGTTATACTGGAACAAAGCTATATGATAATTCTAAATGTATTTGGGTAGAATAAGCTGCTTTTTATCATGTTTAGTTACAAGAAAACAAAATGACCCCCAGACCACTATAGTTCAAATGAGATTTCTCTTTGAATTAATTATGTGAGAGAATTCATCACATATTGATTAAACAAAGTACATCCATGTAGTAAAATATATGTGTAATATTGAACTTGATATATAATAGCAACAGGGAGATAATTAAAGAAGATTGCGTGACTCAGGTTACCGTGACTCAGGTTACAGTTTGTCAGAAACTAATCGTTGACACAAAACTGTATTCAATACAGAATATGCTACACTATTTTGCTGCATGATAATTCTAAATGTGCTTGGTTAGAATACACAGATTTTCATCATGTTATGTTCATTATTACCTCTACGTCACTGCAGTATCATGGTCCAGTATGTGGTACACATTATGTGTAGTATTTTAGATGTACATGTACATGTATGATAGGACTCCCATCAGTAATACCAATTCAAAAGAAACAATTCAGTGTGATGTGCAGGTCGATTTACACATACACTCTAGAAGAACTTGTATATGCAAGCACATGCATGTATTGCACCCAAAAGAATCCAAATGCAAATAGCAAACATCACACAAACTAATGCCAGTTCTGGAGATGATTTGCCCTGTACATGGTATATTGAATCTACAGTCTCATTATCAATTGACATGATTGGTGTAGTTTATTATATCTTGTTTCAAAGACAAATGTACATGAACGACAGAGAAGAGTTCAGCAATCCAACTGTTAATATCCAAGGTGCAGTGGAACTACATAGAACAAAATCCCAAGTTGGGATATTATGCACAAATGTTTATAGTCATATTTGTAGGTGGAAAGAATCGCAATATAACTGATCAAAATTCTGGTCTCAAATATTTATGTCATCAATGCATTTGTATAGTAGTTTATACAGCTGTAAAGTTGCAGTTATTTTCTTTGCATTATGTGTAATGAGATGCACATCAAACGTGACTCAGGTTACATGTGACTCAGGTTACAATTTTCAAAGTATCACCATTTTTTTCCCATTCAATATATATGAGCAGCTTTATCAGAAATGACTAAGGCATAAGTAAGACAAAGAAATTATGAAATATTTCTCTAATGCTGCTCAGGGATTTTTATCAGTTTAGAAACAAATCATTTTTCGTGACTCAGGTTACATCATATAACATGATAGCATACTACTGTGTATGCCACATAAACTAAAAGGAATTTTAGCTACCTGCATTTTCTGGTTAAAGTACATGATTAGGCCAATGTATTGTAGACAAAAGATAAAGATTTATTCCATAAAGTAAGAGTAGCCAAGATGACAAATCTACTGGTCAGAGAACAGAGAATTTTATGCTATTTTGCACGACATTTCATCAAAAAAATAGAAGTCTATTAGTGGATTAAAACCCAAACAAAATATTATTTCCATGAACTTAGGAATATAAACTATGTTATAGGAAAAGAATTAGTAACATACCATTAAGTTTATTTTTTACTGATCATGTCCATGTTTACACGGAACTGCCCATTTTCGGATGGATATCGACCACGGCTTCAGTGGATAAATACACATTTCATTAGCCAAATACCCACGGGCAGGTTGGGCGCAAACCTTACGGTATCCGGACTACTCAGCTATACGTATTATAAAACCACCATTGATCCCTGTGCAATTTATTCCAGACAGAGCTCCAACGTCATGAATTTACGTTCCACCAGGAGCTCTAATATGATCCCAAGTTTCCCGTAACTCGTACGTATATGACGACAGTCATGTGCCCAACTTCATTACGCATCCCAAGGTCAACATGCTCACTTCTATGGGTTAATGCATTAAGGTGTAGGTAGACGCTTAGTCCCACCTGCCCTCCTAATTCGACCATATTTGTGCGTTCTATTCTACTCCTGACGTCTCAATGACGTCACTTTCAATGGGAGGTAAATCCATCAATTACGTGACCGGCCTCGATGAGCGCTTCAAGCTGACACCCCGCTCGACCCCTTAGGAACCTATTGACCCATCACGATCCATTTGACGGCCGTCCTGTCCGGTTTACCGCATTTTCACCCATGGAAATCCTAATTGTTCATACACCCCAGCTGGTCACGTTATCTAACCGCCCATCACCTAACCGACCCCGACGTTGAAACCTTGTCCGATCCCTTAAGCCCAATATTGGACTACCTAGATCTGGACCCATTTGACGTGTCCAGTTCGTTTTTCCGCTTTTTCTTTCGGTGAAAAATCCTTATTTTACATTCATCTCAGCACGTCACGTGACTTCTTCTCTATAAACCATTCTGCCCATCCTCCCCACAGCGCATGCTCCATTTCGCATGCTTCATTATCCATCCCTGTCTCCAATAGCGGAAGTTGACCTTTACTACGTTGCTATGACGTATAGGGGAAAATCCAGGAACGCACGGTTCAATTTGAATCCGGCCGAACAACTCCTTCAGTGTCGCACACGAGCGAACTACTTTTCATATGCTCTGTCCAGATAAACAGGGGAAATAATCACCAGATAATTCTTTTTAACGCTATGTCAACAAAGGTATTATGCAGACTTGAAAAGTAATCGAAATGTTTGGCAAACATCTATTTTACTATATATGATGTCACTTCCGGCGATGTGCGCGAATGCCCCGAATCCTGTCCAAAAATCTGACTGGTGGCTAGGGTATTATTAGACCCCCAGCGAGGTCATTGCATGCTGCCCTGTCACTGACCATGACATTTTACCCAGTCGTGTCAGTTACTTGCCGAAGGGCGGTGGTTCTCTCCGGGTACTCCGGCTTCCTCCACCAACCAAACTGACTGTCACCATATGAGTGGAACAAATTTGAGTGTGACATTAAGCCAAATTCCCTCCCTCCCTCCCAGTCGTGACTTTTAACCCGGACGTGACGACATCCACCCTCCGCATTCCCTCCCCATTTTACGTCGCTCCCGCAGAAATAATACCAGGTCAGTACGTCCCTTCTATACTACTAATCCCAATCATGAAATGCTTGGAATCTCAAATTTACTCAAATCTGGTATTTCTCTATTTTCATCCAGCCATGATCAGCGAAAGTTGATCTTGATGTCCACTGACCTTCAAAATGATACCTTTTACTACTATTGAGCCCACTGGTTCATCAAAATAATTTCCATTAAAACACACAGAACTACAAAAATCATTTGAACAGTCACAGATATACAGGTAATGCATATTCAAACAATTGTTGTGAATGGGTTGCACAAACACCTGTGAACAGACTGAACAAACATTATTTGTGAGCAGATTGAACAAACATTATTTGTGAACATATTGAACAAACATTATTTGTGAACATACTGAACACACACTATTTGAGAACAGACTCAACAAATATTAATTGTGAACAAATATCAAAGTTTAAATATTGTTCACTTCCAAAATCTCTTCCTTTTGACGTTTAGGTTAAGCTGGTATTATTAAACTTTGAAAAAATATCCGATTGGAAGCGAGCTCTGTTTCCGGTATTATCAATTCTGCCTAGGGCGCTCTCACTCCTCTATCACGACCCTCAATATGAGTTAACTGTCTGGTCCGACTGCGGTGTCACCGAATAATTAACTGATAAGCCACCCGCCATGAACATGAATTTTATTTCCAGTGGACGAATGTTATTTTAAAACGACTTACCTGATTGTCATTCAACTTAACTAAGAGAAGAAATAAAGTACCGGTAACAAAAATCGGATAAAAACATTAACAATATTTACTGTATTGATATTGCCGGTGGTGTGCCGTCCAAAATTTAAAATCATGTACGAAATATTGAACTGCTGACTGAGGTATAAAGCGGTGTTATTATACACCAAACAGCTGGGTGATAACCCGCTATTATGACAGTGTGAATGGTCAAAAATCAAGGACATACTGTGTGGGGAACTTTATAAATTTTAGGACGCGGGCTTCGCCCTTGACCTAAAATATTAACTTTCCCACACTAGTCGTGCGTGAACTGATGATGATCAGTTAGAACGCCTATGAAAACATTATTTCTTAAAGTGCTAATGCTGCGAAATTGTTATTAAATAATTTGATTCTCTATTCTTTCATGATTAATTTGCTATATCCATGAGGAAAATCGGACAAGGAGAAGTTCTTATTTCAAATGGAAAAGGGCGTGCAATTGCGCTCTTAAAAGTGCGACCGTTTTCTTTGGCCTTGTTTACAAAATTATATATGCATGACGTCATAAGTATGACCGGTCGTCAGCTTGAGTCTTGGCTCAGCATGGCGGACAGTGTTGGAGGGAGGCAAGCCGTCCTCGTGGCCAATATACTGGTGTGTTTAATAAAAAAATTGAATTTAATGTTCATCGGGAAATTAAGTATGGCAAGGGAAACTGTTTATTATTAGACATATGTGTGAATGAATATAGATTGACCTTTATCAATTTGTATGGACTTAATGAAGATACATAAAGCCCCTCATCCGCGACCGAGCGAAGCCTACCGTGTACAACCAGGCTAAATTGAATTCACTGCCATAGCAATGACTTCAAATTCCACTGAGCAGTTCCATTATTATTACGCATTCTTGTCAAATTAATTACCTAGAACCCGGTCTATATAAATGTGTTTTGTACGATATTTATAAAATTTATCTGCCAGTGTCCGCATTTTGTTTGCCTGCATAAATGCACAGGCTGTACGGTGTATCACTTATCATTACATGGAAGGATTTCAAACTTCAAGAAAATAACGAAGATCGGTCTTCACTTTCCCCACATTCTGAGAGATATATGTTTTCTTCTTCCTATTCCAATCAACTTTATATTAGATCTAAAAACATAATATTATATGCTCTAAATTGAAATGAAATTATCACGACGTCTGAAGTGCTTTCTCCGAGGTTCGCTTGCTGCCAAAGCAAAAACAACAGCAGAAAGTCTTCGGTCTACAATTTCACATTCCGGTTTTGTCATACAAAAAGTGAAGGCTTTATGCAAGAATTCCTTCCATTCACTCCAGATCTATATTCTATTTGCGTGCCACAATATGATCTGTTATGAAAGCAAATATACTGTTAATAAGTTTAGGCGATATGAGAAAAGAAAAAGCTATTCAAAATTGTTGAATAATATTTTTTTTATTAGAATTCATATTTGTTTTATATATTTTTCTATGCTATCGGTAATTATCTTGCACCATTCTCGTTTATTATCACATTAGACAATTTTTTAGTATTATGGAAATATTTCGGAATAATGTTGAACTAATTTCATGTTTATTTTTTATTTCAGATACTGCCGAGAGACTCGTTTTTCAATGTTGTCTTTGTCCTGTTTGTTATTTAAATTGAGTTTTGTTGTTGTCTGAATCTTCTTCAGTTGAAATGTTTGAAATGTTAGTTTTCTCTGGCTCACTAATCTTTTCACTTGTCCGGTTGTCGGCATGATCGCGCGTGTCCGTATTCAACATGCAGTTGCTCAGACGATACCAACTTTGGAGATTTTTTAAATAATTTCTAATGCCAGGGGAATATTTTTGATGACGAATAATTGCACAGACAGCGTTTGGAATATATTGTGAGTTTCGACAGCTAACGTGTTATATTAACTGATAAATCCACGATAACCCCGTTCCCTCGTATGTGAATCAGACAGTAACTACATGCCTTCGTCCAACTACCAATTAAGGTAAGTAATAAATAAATCATTGTAAGTGGTCATGCAGGGACACGTGGCCGATTGGATTCTTTCTTTCATTCCTGGCACGTTACCGTACGAAGACAGTGATGGATATTGAGAGTATTAAGTCACCAACAATGTGAATTAAGTCTATGGAGATTGGCCTTCGCCATATGCTACGCGTATCGCTGTCTTGCTCGTCGACCGGCATGTCATACTTATGACGTCACACACACGAAAACATGGCGACCGTAAATGTCGCACTTTATCTGCTAACCCCCTTGTATTTCGTAACAAAATATAATATCTTCCTGTTTAAAACTCTCTGGGAGAATTTTATTAACTTAAACCAGAAATCCCAAACCGTAAAATTTCATGATAAAAATGAAATTGACAATTTCGCTGCATTAGCACTTTAAGTATTTGCTGCAATTGCGCTTTTTGCATCTTATTGCTGCCAGTGCAAACAATGAGTCTTGCCTAGCAAATATTTAATCCCAACGTTGATAAACTACACACATAGAAATCGTTAGAATCTCTTGCGGTTTTATCGCTGAAGTTGCGCATGTGGCGTGCTGATAATGACCTCACATCAGGTACCGATAGTGCAAATACGTATTTAGTATGGGCAATGCTTTGAAGCTACGATTGATGTAATGATACATTGATCAATATAACTTGCGCGTTGTAAGTCATGTCGATGGATGAGGGAGCCAATAAACCAGCAATATTCTTTATACATGGTTCAACTAATTTGAATGGTAACTGGTGAGCAGTCTGTCCTTTTATCCAGCATCTGGTCCTGTTTGTGGTGAAATCGAATGAGTGATTCTGATATGACATCCCCTGTTATGTACGGTGACATCGTGAGCCCCTTCGGCTCCATATTCCATTCGTCGCGCGGCACTTTGACCCAGATCAGTCCGAGGATGTAAATGACAGTAGGATTATAGATATGGCTACATGATACCATCAGAATGACATTGAACAGTGTACGTGCACCTCGTCGCCGTTCAATACCCCGTAATTAATTAACACGATGTAATATCAAATTACTCTTATTTCATCATATTGCACTAGATCGTAGCCCATTGGTCGGGGTTCGAATCCCGAGGGTAGATAAACGAGCTGTTCGCATGTGTAGAGCCTCAATCAAAAATCCATGAAAGAAATTACACTGGGACCAAAATAAAAGTATTTTTGTCCCCCGCCGCAACGCGACTTTAAAATGGTTCTTGACTTCTATGTGTCCGTGGATGTCCGTGGATGTCCGTGGATGTCTCTTCAAATCCTTCGCAAGCGATAACTTCCAAATGCTTTATCGTATTCCACCGAAATTTGGCATCTGCATTCTTTGCGACAAGACGTCGGTTGGTATTGCGTTTCAGCAACATCCGCCTGAAGGTGGCGCCACTGCCTCTTGTTCCAATCTTCTGTGCTTGTCCGTGGATGTCCGTGGATGTATGTTCAAATACTTCACAAGCGATAATTCCTAAATGCTATGTCGGATTTCTTCGAAATTTGGCATATGCATTCTTTGCGACAAGACGTCGGTTGGTATTACGTTTCAGCAAGATCCGCCTGTAGGTGACGCCACTGGGTCTTGTTCCAATCTTCAGCGTATGCCTGTGGATGTTTGTTCAAATCCTTCGCGAGCGATAACTTTCGAGCGATTTGTTGGATTCCTTCGAAATTTGGCAAATGCATTCCTTGCGACAAAACAACGTTGGTGTTGCGTTTCAGCAAAATCCGCCCGGAGGTGGCGCCACTAGAGTTCATTCCATTATTCCGTGCTGCAAGGGATAAGGTAGGGAAATACCCTACCTTTCTGGGTAACATGAGGAACGCTCATCAGAATCTTCTCAAATTTGGCATGCATGTACCATGCCAGGAGATGTTGCTTGGGATTGCCTTTCGCTCACTTGCACTCACAGGTGGCGCCACCTGGCGACAAAATCACAAATTTGTTCCTGGGTAATACCTCGGATTCTCCTTAAATTTGGTATGAATGTACCGTGACATAAGATGTCGCATGATTCACCGACTTGCACCTACAGGTGGCGCCACCTGGTGTCAAAATCTAAATTTGGTTTCCGGGCAATAACTTGAGGACCCTCGTCGGATTCTTCTCAAATTTGGTATGCAGATAACATGACACCACGATATCACGTTCCTTGAGATTGTATTTTGCCCGTTTCTGCTTACAGGTGGCGCCTCCTGTTGGAAACATTTGTTTCCGGGCAATAATTTGGCAACTTCTCATCAGATTCTTCTCAAATTTTGTATTCTTGTGTGACCCGCCCCAAATAAAACAAACACCGGTGGGCATTTAGTACCGGCAATAACTTGAGAACCCCTTGTGGGTAGAACATTTGGTGTTTTACGGTAACTGGGTGTGACTTCAATTGGCGCGAGACGCAGTGAGTCGAGACAGAACGACGTGTTGTAGATTGTGTTGTAATTCTGCATGTTTTGGAGTTTAATACAAGTTTATTTGAGAACAGACGACTTCCTGTTTATTGTAAACTCACAATTGGTGGCATCGGAACGCTTAGACTGTGTGTCGGACCTAAGCCTTCACGACTTTCTGGACTTTGATGTGGAAAAACACACCAACAACAACAACACGATATAAAACACTGTTCTCGTACGCCCATCTTCTGTCGGGAACTTTTTTGATCGTTTGTCGACGGTAAGCAATATTCTACGACTTCAGAACGCTATTGCTATAAAAATTGTGAACATTCAGTAACTTTGAGCCGCCCAGAACTTATAACTATGTGGTTTACATGCTTCTTCAGATCCCTTTCAAAGTTCATATGCCGATACCATGCCATGAGAGGTCATTTGGGATTGCGTTTTGCCTGCTTGCACCTACAGGTGGTGACACCTGGTGGCAAAGTATAAATTTGGTTTCCGGGCAATAGGTTGAGAAAACCTTCAGATTCTGGTCAAATTTAGTTTGCAGATAATATGCCATGAGATGTCGCTTTGGGTTGCATTTCGGTTACATAATTTTCGTGCTACACCGTGAGAAAAATATATTACAGCAGCAATCAACATTCAGTCAGCCAATCTCAAAACCTGGAAAGGTGGAAAGACCCTTCTGCTTCTTACGCCTGTGAAGTAGCTGTTGCCACCCTCATGTATATCCCCCGAGACCGACAACGCTTATAAATATTGCTGCCATTTTGGCGGGGGACCTAGCATCCTCTGGCTGCTAATGGTACAAATTTTCTTATTTAAATTCTGTGGTATTATATAGAAACGGGAGTATATTATATAGCTGTAGAGATGTTTTTAGGTTTCGCCATTAGCGAATTATTAAAAACCGCTTGATAAAGAACTAATGGGCATAGATATTTTGTCTGGCACCTCTCTTTCAACCCGTGCAGCAATTATCCAACCACATGTCCTCTGATAAATAAACATGTATCACTTAATCTCGGTTATGCTTTTGCTTATGCTGATGGATCTAGAGAGTAAATGAGTGATGTAAATAGTAAACAGGTAAATAATAAATAGTAAACACGAAACATGTTCAGACTTGCATGCCCCCAAATTGATGACGTCACGAAAATCGCCAGACAAGCTCCCACATTTCCAGATACATGTATGTTCATATACAATGTGTAAATTAAGTTACATTGGCCTTGACATTTGTATATAACGTGACCGGAAGCGACGTTTAACCCTGATCAGAATTGATCTTTGCCCTGCACAGTGATTCCGGTCCTATTGTGCGAATGTGCAGGTTTTAATGTCACTTTCCGACCGAGTGATATGCAAACTGGTTCCGTTTACATATTGTCTACAACTGCGCTAAGTTTGACTATTTTCTGAGATTGATATCGAGGAAACCCGGATTATGAGAGCAGCAGAAGATGTCATTTTGAATCGTCTCTTGCTCGCGTTGGATCGCACGACAGGACAGGATAAGGTGCGAGAAAATGTGCTCTCGCCAAGGGTCGAATATGTTTAGCAGAAAAGTTGTACTGGGTAAGCGAATCGACCCTGTTATTAAGGCAAATCCGTCATGTAAGACACATACAATAGGTGACTACATGTGGGGAACCATTCAACCAAGGAGTGAAAAGGGCCAAGTATATTGCGCGCAAAGTGTTGCCGATTGAAGTTGTCTTACATGACGGGTCTGCCGTTATTGGGTTATTAAAGGCTTGTAACACACCTCCGCCTGCAAATTGACGAAACGAATTTTATTGCACATTATTACTGTTTATTATGATGGCCGACAAGGGGCATCGCTGTATTGTGTTATGAATCTGGACCGGCACACGAAGGCAGGATGCGAAGTCGCGAAGGCAGGATGCGAAGTGGCGAAGCCAGGATGCGAAGAACGAAGGCAGGATGCGAAGCGCAAAGTCAGGATGCGAAGGCAGGATGCGAAGCAACAACACTGGAACCGGAAGCCATACGGCTTGGCACCCTAGTAGTAGGGAAAGGATGGGAAGAGGTCCCTTTTCCAGGGAGGTAACTCTTGGTTCCCCTTTTTCTGCCAGGGGGCGCCACCAGTCCCGTATGACGTCACTTCCGGTCTGGGTGAATGGAGCGTGACCTTGCCGTATGACGTCACTTCCGGTCTGGGTGAATGGGGCGTGACCTGTGAACATGATAGGATATGTACTGACCTGTCTGTGGGGACTCAATGTCGTTCATCTCCGTGTCTTTTCGGTGAGCGGAGCATGTACTGGGGTTTTTCCCACAATGTCGTTCACCTCCGTGTTTCTTCGGTCAGGTCCTTGGGAACATGATAGGAGATGTACTGACTTGTCTGTGGGTTTTTCCCACAATGTCATTCACCTCCGTGTGTCTTCGGTCAGGTCCGTGTTTTTTCGGTGAGGTCCGTGAAGATGTGACGGAGGTGACCGAAAGATGTGACGGAGGTGTGCGAAGCGACACGGAGATCACCGAAGAGTCACGGAGAGTTCGGTGAGGTCCGTGAAGATGTGACGGAGGTGACCGAAAATACACGGAGGTGACCGAAGAGACACGGCGGTCACCGAAAAGACCCGAATGTCATCACCGAAGAGTCACGGAGGTGAGCGAAAAGACACGGAGGTGACCGAAGAGACACGGAGGTTACCGAAAACACCCGAATGTCCTCACCGAAGAGTCACGGAGGTGACAGAAAAGACACGGAGGTTACCGAACACACACGGAGGTTACCGAAAAGACCCGAATGTCACGAAAAAACGTATAAAAGTGGGAATTTTTTAGGGGTATTGCTGCATTCATTGGCCTGCCGAACGGAGCTATCTCACCAGCCTACCTGACCAGCCTGAACCACTCTGACGATAGGAGCTACTTGCCTGAGCCTCACCAGCCTGAGCCTGCCTCACCAGTCTATCTCACCATAGCAGCTACTGACCTGACCAGCCTGAGCCAACAGTCATGGACTCATGTCACCGAGCTAAGCTTCTACAGCACCGTATTCGCCTCGTTGATGAGATGCAGCATGTGGCTGATATATGTGATCTGCTTATGGTGGAAAACATAATCCTTAAACACGGTGTCGAAGATATCATGGCGGAGAAGACCACCTCGCGACAAAACAGAGCCCTCATCGACGATCTACTGCGCCGTGGCCCCATAGCATTTCAAGCCTTCATGGAGGTGCTGAAGAAGACGGGAAATGAAGGAATAGCCGATCTACTTCAAGCCCAGGATTCAGAAGATAATATCTTAGTCATGGACATGGACATCGCCGAAGGGCGTACAGCTACCAAACGTACGCACCAAGAGTCCGGTCTACCTGCCAAACCCGGTCCACCTACCAAACGACCCCGACTAACACCTTTAGAAATACCTCAGCAAGTGCTTCAACCAGTGCCCCAGCAAGTGCCTGAGCAAGCGAAGGAAGAGGTGCTACTTCCTATGTCTGTGCAGGAGATCAATGACATTATCCAGCAGGCCTACCAGGCGGCCCAGACGAACACTTGGGAGCTCTCTCCCTATTTAACTGTGAGTGTCAAAGAAGAGGAAGTGCATTTTAACGCACCGGCCTGGGACGACAAACCACCTAAGCATATCGCCTTGACGTTGGACACCTGGATAAGAGTACAGGCCATTTATTACGCGTCGATGCGGTCATTGACCACCAGGGGAGCGACGAAGCGAAATTTTATGTGGGTGACGACATCTTTCTCACCTGTTCTATGTTCAACAACATGCTGCTGGTGCATATTCGTAAATGGAAGTTGAGGGCGGATACGCAAAAGCGTATTCCTTTATCTCAGGGCGTCACCCTGCAAATACCTGCGTGGCGGAAGCTGGAGAGTCTCACAGCTGAAATTCATGAAGTCCTGTCTGACCAGGTGACTCAGTATATTTATAAGAAGTACATCGACACATTCCTGGATCATCTCAGACCCCGCATTCGACACTTGCGTATCCAGCAATGTGCAGGCTGTGGGAACAAGAACGGACTCTTCAACACGCATACGTGTATGGACAATAGTATACCATCAGACGCGCTCATGACTGAGGGACTACAGGCCGTTAACGAGGTGCAAATTGCCGAGGCATTGCAAGCTGCCTGTCCACCCAGAATTCCACGTGAACAGATTGCCACCTTCATCTACGTGCACCAGGGGCAGAAAGACAATGACGAGTTCAAACAAGTCTTGTTGCATAAATATTGAACATTTCACACAAGTCTTGTTGCATAAACATTCAGACATCACCGTATTCCTACATTCTATGTTCATTCTATGTTCATTTAAGCGCCTTGATAGCGTATAATTGTATTAAAAATTCAACACCAAGAGTCTACTGTGGTGAAGACCTTATGTTCATTCTACTGTGTTAATAAAAATATTAGAAATTCAAATGTGTGTTAGTGTTCACTCTATGCAAAGGGGGTATTGGTGTGGGAGCTGGTGTTTTTGTGCTTTTAGTTAGAAAATTTCCCCCCTTTCGGGTGTAATTAGGTGGCCCTAAAAAGGGCCTTTGGAAAGAACAGCGGTATCACACTGTTACGGGCGGAATATTTTTTTCACGCCTGATACACATCCCCGACACACAGGGCATCGCATCTTCAAATGAAGCTCCTCTGTCTCTGCGCACTGGCACGAACCCGCTATGCATGTTAAGCTTAGCAAGCATACACCACATAGGCACAGGTGACCACAAGGGAAAAAGGCGTACGTCGTTTCATCGTCTTGACACACGGTGCAGGTGGATCTCTTCTGTTCCCTAGCCAGTTGTAGGCGTAATTTAGACTTTTCATCTTCTAATTCGTCAAGCTGTTGGTTTAGGTGGCTGATCTCTTGTAAGGGTGTTGTCATTCCTATTGCGGTAGCGGTCGTTGTGGTAGCCGTCGTTGTGGTAGCCGCCTGAGTCGCCGCTGTAGTTGCTGGGGGTCTACTACTGTTTAATCACTCCACCGCTGGTACATCTTCATCGTCTGTTGCTTCATCATCATCATCATCTTCTCCCTGCACAGCGTCCCTTATTTCTCTATCTTGTTGTGCACCGCTCATCCTCAAAGCTTCAGCAATATGAGCTTCATGAACACGCTGCAAGCTCGTAATGATTGTAACATGTTCGTTGTCTTCTCCGTTCGAGCGAATCCGTTCTCTATGTTCTTTAGGATCTTGTGGTCCCGTGTTCATTGCGTTGAATAGTGCCCGTCTACTAGGATTAGCCATGATGCAGTTGAATGAAACGAGACACTGCGCGCTTTTTATAGTATAACCGTAGAGCGCCCGTATGAGGGCGCGGACGTCATCGAAATCTTCACAGTGAAATCATTGTACCTGCTCAGGCCCGCTGAAATTTTGTGTTTCTTTTCCATCTTCAAACCGGTCTCATTTTGCAATAAATGCGAGTTGACGTGTAAAACTTATTTAAACTTGAACTTTGGGAACTTATAGTGTATCGCTGAAAAATTCAGAAGGCTGGCGGCAGGCTAAAACTATATTTTTAATCATTTTGTCGATTTTAGACCCGTATCGTTATGGGTGTGGTTGTGTGGAAAACCCGGTAAATTTGAAATAAATCGGCTTACCTCCGTAAAAACACGTTAGGTGTGTTCCTCACATCCTTATAATGTCACCCTGAAAATTTGAGCGAGTTTAACGATGGAAAAGTAGGAATTTTTGTCATATCACTCTTGCTACGGTAACACAGCCATTGACACGCATAGCTGTACATACATTCGGCTCCATACTGTATAGTGCTGTGTTACCGTAGCAAGAGTGATAGGACAAAAATTCATACTTTTTCATCGTTAAACCTGCTCAAATTTTCAGGGTGACATTATAAGGATGTCAGGAACACACCTAAAGTGTTTTTACGGAGGTAAGCCGATTTATTTCAAATTTACCGGGCCCCTGCACACCCAACAAACATAATGAGCACAACTAAAAGAAAAAATATGAAGACAGACCCGAGGAACCTTAGTGCAGGTTTCTCGGCCGAGTCTCTAATAGTTCGAAATGCACTAAGACCTTTTTCAATCCTAATGACAGATATATTTCTGACAGCAAAGCAAGGCCACGACATCAAACCTTGCAATATTGCGCTTGATGATTGTTTAGCACCGAATTCTACATGTAATAATTTCAAAATTTCTAAGTGTGGACACCGTGGATGTCTCACGTGTCCACTCTTTAACACTTCAGCTTCATTTAGTTCCGCGTTAACTGGTAACTCATATTCTGTTAACCCGTATGTTGATCTTAGTTGTTCTACTACAAACTGTATTTACTTAGTTTCCTGTAAGAAGTGTGGTCAACAGTATGTTGGCAAGACCACCCAAAGACTCCGTCTTAGGGTGAACGGTCACAGAAAATCCGTTAGGAAAAAGCAATTGCTTATAGGTAGGCATTTTTCTGGACCCGACCACGGCTGCGATAACTTTAGTATTCAGATCATAGACGTCGTCTATCCATCTACTATGGATTCCCCTTTTGGATTTGAGAGAAAAATCCGAGAGCGGGAATTATTCTGGATGCTAGAACTTGGGTCAGTGTTTCCGTTTGGTTTAAATGATAATGTCAGTGGGTTCGGCAATGCTACAAACCGCCGTTCAAATATATCCAACATTACCCAACTATTTAAACCACATCAACGGAGACATCGCAGCCATGATTGGCGAAAGTTTAATAGTTCGATGATTCACGATCATATCACTTTAAATTACTTAGTGGGTTTAACTAACACACCCAATAGTATACATAGCTTGCGTACAGTTCTGTATGCGTTACCTCTGAGAGCTTTAGATCAAATAGCCAGAGATATACAACAATCTGCGTCTTCAGGAAATATAATACCACCAAAAATCAGTAAAGTATGTCAAGATATAGCGTATTTTCGGTTGTATCGTCCAGTGAACATAATCGAAACATCTCAAGATCAGCTTTTCTTGAAACTCAACTACTTAGATAAAGGACTGGACATCATTAATTTACCTCGAATCCTGAATGATCCAGAGGTACGCAACGCTGTACCAAACTATTTTAAGTTCACAGAACCTCCTTGCATTTCATATAAGTACAATAAATCTATAGCCACCAAAATATTCAATTACTCCAATGCTGTCCAGGAGTTTGACTGGAACTTATACACGTCAGGAGGCTATAGTTGTGATTGTGAATCGTCGAACTTTATCTATGCACCATGCAAACATATTGTGACTGGTGACCTTGATGTGGTGAGTGATAAGGATCTGAAATTACTCCTGATGAAGGGACCTAAATATAGAGAGCCAAGAAGAATAAATCTGAAGGCCGACCAGAAGATAGTCCTGTCTGCATTGGAACAGTACGTTATTGATTGGTCTAAGCGAGAAAAGTTGAACCTACAGTACTCGCTGATTGGCTGGACCTCACCAAGAGCAAGGTCGTTGAAACAATCCGCCATATTGACAGAAGTACTCTTCCCCAAGCAAAACAAGTACTGAGAAACCTCAATTCGCAAGAAGTTCTGGCAAATCTCCAGAGTAAATTCGTCATAGTCCCAGCAGACAAAGCTCCGAATAATATAATATTCATATGTAAATATTACTATTACCAGGTGCTGGTTAAAGAATTGATGTAGACATATCTTCATCAAATACGTCTACTTACTCCCAAACTGCATTTACTCTGGAAGATTTATTTAACAATCACAAAAAGTTTCTCAGGGAAAGAGGTATTTGTCTTCCAATCAATCATAACGACATACCAAAAATATACTGGACTCCCAAAATGCATAAATCACCATACAAAGCTAGATTCATAGCTGGTTCTAGAAGCTGCACCACCAAGCTTCTTTCAACCCTATTAACGAGGGCCCTTCAGGAGGTAAACGCATTTTGGGAAAGGTATTGCGCCACTATTTCTAAGAACTCTGGCGTTGAATGTATGTGGATATTGAAAAACTCAAAATGTCTTACGGAAGAGCTTGATGCTAAAGGTCACATACCGTACAGACATGTATCCACATGGGATTTCTCGACTCTCTATACTACAATCCCTCATCAGGACCTTATTGACCGTATCAGTTCATTAATAGTATCTGTGTTCAAGAAAACTGATCGTAGATGTATTAATGTCGGAAGCCATAAAGCATTCTTTAGCTCGACTACATACAAGAGATATCATTCATGGGATGTTTCTTTGTTTATAGAGTTGCTTGAATTTCTCATTAAAAATATCTGTGTGAAATTTGGCAACACAATATATCAGCAGCATATAGGTATTCCAATGGGTACTAATTGTGCACCCATGTTGGCCGACCTGTATCTGTTCTCTTATGAATATGACTATATGCAGGCGCTTTCAAAAACCGATCCATTCAAAACCCGTTCCTTCTCATTCACCAAACGCTATATAGACGATCTTCTCGCTGTGGATAATCGCTATATAAATGACGCAGTGAAGGATGTATATCCACCTTCACTGGATTTGAAGGAAACTACAGATAGCCCTACAGGCACATCTTATTTAGATCTCTATCTCTATAAAAATGAAGCGGGCATTCTCTCTCGTCGACTTTATGACAAAAGAGATGATTACAATTCGACATCGTAAACTATCCCTTTCTGGATAGTAATATTCCAGTGGGACCTGCATATGGCGTATACATATCTCGTTTAGTAGCATTTGCTAGATCCTGTGTTAAATGTGATGATTTTAATCAACGTCACAAAACATTGTTGCAGAAACTTATAAAACAGGGCTATTCCACCAAGCGCCTCCACTCAAAGTTTCTCAAATTTGGCGATACATATCGCATGCTGATAATACGAACGTAGTGTGCAAGATCTATGGCGCTACGTTTTACGTAGCTTTGTGTCTAATTCCGCTTAACCCGGGGCTAGGGGCCCGTATGAACCCATGTACTTCAAGATCCTCATGGTACTCATATGAACAGTCACAATCAAAGCGTGACTGAGATACATCATTCTTTAGATGTCGACTTTACAACGAATATTATGGATTAAGAATACTGATCAGCGATACGGATTTGATATTTTTGGAACATCATGATGTCTTGCCGGCATCATTGAAAACTGTTGACCGCTTCTCTCTTGCAGGAAACAAGCCTATGTTTATGTATACTATGATTGTCTTGAATTTGGTGCTAATACTGTTATATGGAATATGGAATAGGTCTTTGGATTATGGACGCGGATATTCTCTAATGGACGACGGCTGGATTATGAATGACGGACTAGACGCTTGTAATTCCTAAAAGTGTAGTAAATATAGTCAGAATGGATTTCTACAAAATTGTATCCGTCGTCATCTTTATTCTGGGATTAGTTAAACCCCTCCATAGTAGGATATACCTGAAATTGTCGACACAGTATGGAGAAACGACTCGGCAATCAGCGCGTAAACTGGAAAGTCTCCAGAAGAAGCTCACTAAACAACAACTTGACAGTGACTTCCTAAAAGTGTAGTAAATATAGTCAGAATGGATTTCTACAAAATTGTATCCGTCGTTATCTTTATTCTGGGATTAGTTAAACCCCTCCATAGTAGGATATACCTGAAATTGTCGACACAGTATGGAGAAACGACTCGGCAATCAATGCCTAAACTGCAAAATCTCCAGAAGAAGCTCACTAAACAACAACTTGACAGTGACTTCCTAAAAGTGTAGTAAATATAGTCAGAATGGATTTCTACAAAATTGTATCCGTCGTTATCTTTATTCTGGGATTAGTTAAACCCCTTCATAGTAGGATATACCTGAAATTGTCGACACAGTATGGAGAAACGAATCGGCAATCAGCGCGTAAACTGGAAAGTCTGCAGAAGAAGCTCATTAAACAGCAACTTGACAGTGACTTCCTAGAAGTGTAGTAAATATAGTCAGAATGAATTTCTACAAAAATGTATCCGTCGTTATCTTTATTCTGGGATTAGTTAAACCCCTTCATTGTAGGATATACCTGAAATTGTCGACACAGTATGGAGAAACGACTCGGCAATCAGCGCGCAAACTGGAAAGTCTCCAGAAGAAGCTCACTAAGCAACAACTTGACAGTGACTTCCTAGAATGTAGTAAATATAGTCAGAATGGATTTCTACAAAATTGTATCCGTCGTTATCTTTATTTTGGGATTAGTTAAACCGCTCCATAGTAGGATATACCTGAAATTGTCGACACAGTATGGAGAAACGACTCGGCAATCAGCGCGTAAACTGGAAAGTCTGCAGAAGAAGCTCATTAAACAACAACTTGACAGTGACTTCCTAAAAGTGTAGTAAATATAGTCAGAATGGATTTCTACAAAATTGTATCCGTCGTTATCTTTATTCTGGGATTAGTTAAACCGCTCCATAGCAGGATATACCTGAAATTGTCGACACAGTATGGAGAAACGGCTCGGCAATCAATGCGTAAACTGAAAAATCTCCAGAAGAAGCTCACTAAACAACAACTTGACAGTGACTTCCTAAAAGTGTAGTAAATATAGTCAGAATGGACTTCTACAAAATTGTATCCGTCGTTATCTTTATTCTGGGATTAGTTAAACCCCTTCATAGTAGGATATACCTGAAATTGTCGACACAGTATGGAGAAACGACTCGGCAATCAGCGCGTCAACTGGAAAGTCTCCCGAAGAAGATCACTAAACAACAACTTGACAGCGACTTCCTAAAAGTGTAGTAAATATAGTCAGAATGGATTTCTACAAAATTGTATCCGTCGTTATCTTTATTCTGGGATTAGTTAAACCCCTTCATATTAGGATATACCTGATATTGTCGACACAGTATGGAGAAACGACTCGGCAATCAGCGCGTAAACTGGAAAGTCTCCAGAAGAAGCTCGCTAAACAACAACTTGACAGTGACTTCCTAAAAGTGTAGTAAATATAGTCAGAATGGATTTCTACAAAATTGTATCCGTCGTTATCTTTATTCTGGGATTAGTTAAACCCCTCCATAGTAGGATATACCTGAACTTGTCGACACAGTATGGAGAAACGACTCGGCAATCAGCGCGTAAACTGGAAAGTCTCCAGAAGAAGCTCACTAAACAACAACTTCACAGTGACTTCCTAAAAGTGTAGTAAATATAGTCAGAATGGATTTCTACAAAATTGTATCCGTCGTTATCTTTATTCTGGGATTAGTTAAACCCCTCCATAGTAGGATATACCTGAAATTGTCGACACAGTATGGAGAAACGACTCGGCAATCAGCGCGTAAACTGGAAAGTCTCCAGAAGAAGCTCACTAAACAACAACTTGACAGTGACTTCCTAAAAGTGTAGTAAATATAGTCAGAATGGATTTCTGCAAAATTGTATCCGTCGTTATCTTTATTCTGGGATTAGTTAAAGCCCTCCATACTAGGATATACCTGAAATTGTCGACACAGTATGAAGAAACGACTCGGCAATCAGCGCGTAAACTGGAAAGTCCCCAGAAGAAGCTCACTAAACAACAACTTGACAGCGACTTCCTAAAGGTGTAGTAAATATAGTCAGAATGGATTTCTACAAAATTGTATCCGTCGTTATCTTTATTCTGGGATTAGTTAAACCCCTTCATAGTAGGATATACCTGAAATTGTCGACACAGGATTGCGAAACGACTCGGCAATCAATGCGTAAATTGGAAAGTCTCCAGAAGAAGCTCACTAAACAACAACTTGACAGTGACTTCCTAAAAGTGTAGTAAATATAGTCAGAATGGATTTCTACAAAATCGTATCCGTCGTTATCTTTATTCTGGGATTAGTTAAACCCCTTCCTAGTAGGATATACCAGAAATTGTCGACAGAGTATGGAGAAACGACTCGGCAATCAATGCGTAAACTGGAAAGTCTCCAGAAGAAGCTCACTAAACAACAACTTGACAGTGACTTCCTAAAAGTGTAGTAAATATAGTCAGAATGGATTTCTACAAAATTGTATCCGTCGTTATCTTTATTCTGGGATTAGTTAAACCCCTTCATAGTAGGATATACCTGAAATTGTCGACACAGTATGGAGAAACGACTCGGCAATCAGCGCTTAAACTGGAAAGTCTCCAGAAGAAGCTCACTAAACAACAACTTGACAGTGGCTTCCTAGAATGTAGTAAATATAGTCAGAATGGATTTCTACAAAATTGTATCCGTCGTTATCTTTATTTTGGGATTAGTTAAACCCCTCCATAGTAGGATATACCTGATATTGTCGACACAGTATGGAGAAACGACTCAGCAATCAGCGCGTAAACTGGAAAGTCTCCAGAAGAAGCTCGCTAAACAACAACTTGACAGTGACTTCCTAAAAGTGTAGTAAATATAGTCAGAATGGATTTCTACAAAATTGTATCCGTTGTTATCTTTATTTTGGGATTATTTAAACCCCTCCATAGAAGGATATACCTGAAATTGGAAATTGTCGACACAGTATGGAGAAACGACTCGGCAATCAGCGCGTAAACTGGAAAGTCTCCAGAAGAAGCTCACTAAACAACAACTTGACAGTGACTTCCTAAAAGTGTAGTAAATATAGTCAAAATGGATTTCTACAAAATTGTATCCGTCGTTATCTTTATTCTGGGATTAGTTAAACCCCTTCATAGTAGGATATACATGAAATTGTCGACACAATATGGAGAAGCGACTCGGCAATCAGCGCGTAAACTGGAAAGTCTCCAGAAGAAGCTCACTAAACAACAAGTTGACAGTGACTTCCTAAAAGTGTATTAAATATAGTCAGAATGGATTTCTACAAAATTGTATCCGTCGTTATCTTTATTCTGGGATTAGTTAAACCCCTTCATAGTAGGATATACCTGAAATTGTCGACACAGTATGGAGAAACGACTCGGCAATCAGCGCGTAAAGTGGAAAGTCTCCAGAAGAAGCTCACTAAACAACAACTTGACTGTGACTACCTAAAAGTGTAGTAAATATAGTCAGAATGGATTTCTACAAAATTGTATCCGTCCTTATCTTTATTCTGCGATTAGTTAAACCCCTCCATAGTAGGATATACCTGAAATTGTCGACACAGTATGGAGAAACGACTCGGCAATCAATGCGTAAACTGGAAAGTCTCCAGAAGAAGCTCACTAAACAACAACTTGACAGTGACTTCCTAAAAGTGTATTAAATATAGTCAGAATGGATTTCTACAAAATTGTATCCGTCGTTATCTTTATTCTGGGATTAGTTAAACCCCTCCATAGTAGGATATATCTGAAATTGTCGACACAGTATGGAGAAACGACTCGGCAATCAGCGCGTAAACTGGAAAGTCTCCAGAAGAAGCTCAGTAAACAACAACTTGACAGTGACTTCCTAAAAGTGTAGTAAATATAGTCAGAATGGATTTCTACAAAATTGTATCCGTCGTTATCTTTATTCTGGGATTAGTTAAACCCCTCCATAGTAGGATATACCTGAAATTGTCGACACAGTATGGAGAAACGACTCGGCAATCAGCGCGTAAACTGGAAGGTCTCCAGAAAAAGCTCGCTAAACAACAACTTGACAGTGACTTCCTAAAAGTGTAGTAAATATAGTCAGAATGGATTTCTACAAAATTGTATCCGTCGTTATCTTTATTCTGGGATTAGTTAAACCCATTCATAGTAGGATATACCTGAAATTGTCGACACAGTATGGAGAAACGACTCGGCAATCAGCGCGTAAACTGGAAAGTCTCCAGAAGAAGCTCACTAAACAACAACTTGACAGCGACTTCCTAAAGGTGTAGTAAATATAGTCAGAATGAATTTCTACAAAATTGTATCCGTCGTTATCTTTATTCTGGGATTAGTTAAACCCTTCATAGTAGGATATACCTGAAATTGTCGACACAGGATTGAGAAACGACTCGGCAATCAATGCGTAAATTGGAAAGTCTCCAGAAGAAGCTCACTAAACAACAACTTGACAGTGACTTCCTAAAAGTGTAGTAAATATAGTCAGAATGGATTTCTACAAAATTGTATCCGTCCTTATCTTTATTCTGGGATTAGTTAAACCCCTCCATAGTAGGATATATCTTCACATATCTCACAATGCATTTGTCAGAGGGAATGCTCCCCACCCCCAGTTCATCATTCCAAGAACCTATATTTAAACTTCATACACTAAGTGGTGCCAAAAATATTGAATTGCAAAATGGTCATGAAATATGGCGCATATGAACTTCAAGTTAAGATCCTCAAATTAGAGGGGTTCTGTTAACCAATGGAAATCTTTAGTTAGAATCTAGTTGATGACCATTTCAGCTACAATGCTCGTGATATGGGCTGGCTAAGTAGATAAGTGTTGAAAAACTCGTAGACCAGTCTGAGAATGTACAAAATCCCTAACGGGAATGTCATGCCATTCGAACAATGCGGCGAGCCCCGACAGCTAAATAACGAACAACATTTCCTCTTCTCGGGCCCCTGGAATCCTTTGATTACAACATAAAACAGTTATTAAGAAGATTGCTAGTCCACGAAGGCACCAACAAAATGTTTAAATTTGACTATAGGTTAGACGCCACCATTAAAATTCCTTACTTTTCATGTAGTAAATTTAGCCAGCATATCTCCAGAAAACCCTGTTCTCATTATCTCGTTGCCTCAAACGACCTACCTTGCTGGAAAACTGATTTGTTCTGTAAAATTTATCCTGAATTTGAACATATGATGAGCGGCACGTTTTCAATCAGCCGCCATGACAGACAATCACCCCACAGAAACTGTAAATGCCCTAAAACCACATGGAGGTACCTGACAAAAAACTGTGACAATGTCTGTAAACGCTGTTATAGCTTTTTTGTATAGTTTTTTTTCTTCTAAATAATCCAGAAAGAACTTAAATATATATGATACCAGCCATTCCTTCCTGGGATGAATAACAGCCAATCAGCGTACGCCCTGTTTTCGGCGGTACCCTTACCGAAATAATATTCTTCTGGCACACTGGTTGCGGCAAGCTTGCCGCAAACTTTCTGGCAACCTCACCGCACACAGTGTGCCGGAGAGTTTGCGGCAACCTTGCCGCAACAGAGGTTTTCACATGCAAATGAGCTTTCCGGCACACTATACAGATTGCGGCAAGCTGGCCGCAAACTGCTTATGTATTCCGGCAGCCTTCTGGCACACTCTTCCGGCAGCCTTCCGGCACACTCTTCCGGCAGCCTTCTGGCGCACTCTTCCGGCAACCTCACCGCGCACTCTTCCGGCAACCTCACCGCGCACTCTTCCGGCAACCTCACCGCGCACTCTTCCGGCAACCTCACCGCGCACTCTTCCGGCAACCTCACCGCACACTCTTCCGGCAACCTCACCGCGCACTCTTCCGGCAGCCTTCCGGCGCACTCTTCCAATAACTTCTGGGCTTATCAATATTTTCATGGTGGTGGTCAGAATGACATCATCCTGACCTCCACATGAATGGTACAAATCACTCCACTCAAACTGTTGTACATAAGATCTGTCATGCAATGAAATCTAAACAGACAATGAATGAATGAAAGAACACAATGATCAACATGGCAGAGAAAACTACAACTTGTCTACAAAATTACTGGACTGGCCTAAACCATAATCAAACTGTTACTTTGCATTCAAACAGACTTACCACACAAATCTGTATCATGTATGACCAGGAAATAGTATAAATTATGCAGGCCTAAGTTAGCAGGAACAACTCCTCATGGTTGCAAACATATTCTCCCACCATTCTCACCAACTGCCAGATTTGAAAGTCCTGAACCAAATTACATATGTATTCATGTGCACCAAAAGTAGTCCAATGATAGGAAAGGTTAGTACTAGGTACATTAGAATCCTACAATGAAATTTTGTCTCGGAATTAATTGTTCATTCTGAGAACATTCCCCTAATAACTATAACTTCAACTATGTGGTAGAGTGTGGTACACTAATTTTGTATAGTTCCTTCTGTGATGTATTCCTACACTGGTACAGTTTGGATAGTTTCCTATCCAGATTGAAAATTAGGGGTCAAAAGTTAACTGGGTTAACTAATAACAGCTGGCAAATCTTCAGTGTAGCCCATTCCATACAGAGTGTGCCGGTAGCGGCATACTCTGATTCCGGCACACTCTCGGCGCACTGTGCGCCACTAGCGGCCCACAGTTTGGCTCTGGCACACTGTCTGCGCACTGTGCGCCGCTAGCAGCACACTTTTATCTTCTTCTGGCGCACTCTCCGCATACTGTTTGCCAGTACCGGCACACTGTGGAATCACCAATTGAGACTGCCGCTAGCGGCATACTCTCCCCAACAGTTCTGGCACACTGATCAGGTTGCGGCCAGCTTGCCGCAAACTTGCGGCAACCTTGCCGCAACCTGCAGATTTCGGTAAGGGTATTCATCTTCCATTCACAAGGAATAGTGGCGTCTAACCAACACTCGATAACCTTCTGTTTGACCTTGTCACAAAATCATAATGGAGAACTTCGTGTGACTGGTCAGAACGGGGAATCTATCCATTAATCGACATTTTAAACGAGGATTGAACATAGTTCTGCCACTCAAAAATTACTAAATGATTTCGGAATTAAAACCTTCCATTTCCCCTGCACTGTACTATTCACAATATATTCAGCGAAAAAATATATATTAAAAACTCGAGATTTTGCCAGAAACCTAACCATGAAGTAACCGAGGATATATATTAGATGATTAAGCCAAGAGTTTCTGAAATTTATATATAGCGTGTCACTGGAAAAAACATAGCTTAGACCTGACAGAAAAAAAAGAAGGGCAAAAATTTGGTAAAAGAACTCAACACGGGCAATTACCTAGACTGGCTTTCAACATATAACAATACATTTAGCACAACAAGATAAACTAACTGACAATATATTTCAAAGTCAAATACTCAATTTCGAATTCTGGCAACAAATTATCTTTTAAAACTATGGGACAAAGCAGCTTCTAAACTATGTACCTGCTGTAAGCAGGAGGTGAAAAAATATTGTACATTTACTTTACCAATGAAATTATACGGCAAAAGTTTGGGCCAGGCTTCTCTCTTGGTCTGAGAGCCTCGAAATATGCATGGGTAAAAAACCTTCGGGGCCTAATGCGATCCTGGACAGTATAGATTTAGACTATATCTTAAATTTAAGACTTGTATATTTGATAATCTTAGATTCCATAGATTGATAATCCGTCTATCAGTGTACATGTAGGAGTGGTTGCTGTCACTTTAAAAGCAACATCAAAAGGGTGGTGATAAATGATACCGGTGTACTGACTGCATATTTCTAACATCACAAGAACCGAAACTGATCGCTGTAATGATTTGTATCCCAGCCAACCTGCTTATCGTTGCAATTTATCTTGGCTGTTCATATGGGCATTGAATGTTATGACCTCTATCACCGGCCTCAGCGGTATTACATAAAAATATTTCAGAGCGATGATGTAGTAGCCCTATCAAGTCATTTGTTTAAAAATGATGAGCTATGTGACCGCCAGAGAGTAAACAACGGCCCACACGGGGGAGTATTTACCGAAAGCAAGTTCGGCTCTGAGGGATGAGAATAACAACAACGTGGGGGACTGATTCTGTCTCCCTTCCATATCTATTCCTGATAGGGGAAAGCAAAAGACATGCTTATATCATAGTCATGTCAATGCGATGCGCTCTACAATGTTTATATATCATTTATTAGATGAAAAACTATTTAGAAATGCAAACATCTGAGAGTTCTGTTTTAAGGGGGTCGCCCTCGTATTCCAGGAACTGCCGACTGACGGTTCTAGTCGTTTTGCGACATACTTTCTGGTTCTATGGGCAATACAGTCAAATTATTGGACCTAACTGGAAATATAGAGAATGGAATGCTGACTATAACATTAGGTTGTCTCCTTTTTCTGCACATCTTTACCAGAAATAAGCTTGTCAAAATTAGTATTGTGGAACAAGTTCCTATATTTTCTTGGGCTTTCATCCCGTGATTTTTCTTGCTAAAGTTGAGCAGGGAATCGTTGATAATTTTGGTTTGAGCCAATCGAATATCGGAGTGAATACTTTGGTTTTGGCCAATAAAATATCGGAGTGCATAATGTGGCACTTTTTTGACTTGAATTTTCATTAATATTCACGAGTGTTGCGTATGAATAGAGGTGAAATTCCAGTTATTTTCCAAGATGATATCGGGGCAACATCTGTCAATGCTACATCAGTAGCATTGCTCTGGTTATATGTCGGAGAGCCTTTCCAGCAGTAATCACACAGAAGTAGCTTTACTATCATTTACTATCAAGTTCCGACTTCTGACATGGAAATGCTATATCATCATTTGGACCGATAGTTCCAAACCTTGAGATAGTTCTATGTGTTATTGTCATTCAACGACAGTGATTATTCAGTTTATTCAATCAACCCATTGATTGTTGTTACTGTTTTGGATCTGGAATTTCCTAATGGGACTGAGAGTCCAAAGTAAACAGTAAACTTACATAGAAAATCTTTGAGTAACAAATCAACCTTGCGATGCAGTTTACCATAATTCT